>SNQJ01S0068230.1:0-20624 GCA_010110895.2 Picea sitchensis | reverse complement strand
TATTAGAGAATTTATATAATATATAAATTTTCTAATAATGCCCCTCCTCCCACCCTCTATAGAGGGTGGGGTTATGCTTGGATTGCTTATTTTACTGGATCAATGGATTAAACTACTATATCAACTGGGTCATTAGCGACAAACTGCGTAAAATCATTGATACACGTTACAATATTCTTGAATCATTCAATTTCTGGATATGAGCTCTTATTATGTATATAAAACAACTAGCTATTTTTTATATATATATGAGTTTTAAAAGTTAGTTTAATTGGTTAGCTCATTTACTTAAGGTATATTGCAGGTGAAGAGGTTTTGTCAGGTCATAAGTTTAAATATGGTCGAGTCCCTCAGAATTAGCAGCTATTATTGTGACTAACATTTTAGGAGTTCTGCATCTAAATATTCCAAGAAAGAAGGGGGGCAAGGGTGGTGGGTGGCTCAACCACCAGCTACAATAACGACTAGTAATCTCGACTCAACAAGATTTGAACCTATAACCTAAGAAGGCATCCCCATCAAAAACATGCATTGAGCAGATGGTCCAACCTATTGAGCTAACACTTGGGGCTTGTATGCGTGTGTGTGTATGCATATGTATTTTGAGAAAAAAATTGGACAATCCAAAGGCTTATTATCAACGACATTAAGGTCGACCAAACTTTCCTTGTAAGGACTCCCCCTTCTTCCCTAGAATTATTGAATAGAAGGTGGATCAACCACCAATCATGAGAGTGACTGGTGACCCAATGAGACACCCTTTGATTTGAGCCTATGACCTCTTATAAACACATTCAAATAGTCACTTCAACTCAATTGAGCTAACCCACTAGGATATTTAAAATTTGAAGGACATGGGGGTGGCCTTTATCCACTTATGTGTGCATGATCCACAAGACCATTTAATATTATCCACCTAAGAGAAATCACACATTCAACCACTACCTCAAAATGACCCCATGGCTTGAGGAAAATACATCACATGAATTGAATCATATTACTCAATGGTGAAAAACTCACCATTCTTCGCCATTGGATCCAACCCTTTTCACACATACATACACTTTTCTTAAAACACTGAAATTTAAGAAAATATTTCCATTTCAAAAAAATTAGTTACTTTGGGCATTTAATATAGAGGGGTTAAGAGATCTAAGTTGATTTTATAAAGCCAACCTAGATTTATTATAACCCCCTATATATTAAATGCACAAAATCAACTTAAATCCATCTTAACTTCACATATATTAAATTTCTAAAATAATTAATTCTTCTAAAATACAAATATTTTCTTAAATTCATACACTTAAAAACAAAAATTACATTTCAAAAAAATCATTTTTTAAAGGTGTAATAAATCTAAAATTAAAATCAATTTACTTAACCTTATCTTTTTTTTAATGCTAAGTTGAATTGTCCTAAAGATGAATTTGATTAACAATTCGAAATATTGACAACACAAAATAACGACTATAAAACTTCCAAATAATTTAAACAATAAATAAATATTCCATTTTTTAATTAACATTATATTAATATAAAATAAATATTCATTTTTAAATTAATATAGTTAAAATTTATAATTTTTTATACATAAATAAATAAAAAAAAAATTTCAAATACAATAATAATCTTTTCCACATACATTAGAGTCAAATTTCAAGATTCCTTATACAGATAGGGAAGTAATTACACATTTATAAAAGAAAGAATCAATTTCACATACTTAAAAGTCTAATAAAAGCCTCACTTTTTTCCAGAATAAAATTATCACAATTATATTAAGATAATATAATTTTTACATCCACCTGTCCGACTGCTATATATAGATATAGTACATAGCTGACATCTAATAGATATAGCACAAAGCTAACAATTGTGCAATAAAACTAGAGAGAATCCCAATCAAAAAAACTTCCAAGGAGACAGTCCATACAGGACACAAAATCTCCAATACAAAACTCACTTAGAATATGAAGTCATTGAGATAGAATCCAAAAAACAAAGACCAGCTAGAATTACCAAAAATTGTGAAGAAAGTCTATGAAAATAAAGAGTTGAACTAGGCGCCCACTAATAGATATTGATGATGCATATTTGGCCTTCCATATCATTTGACCACTTGTGAAGCACGATGTAATCTTTAGGCTCGAGCATAGTTTTTTTAGATTGCTCATCTGCTACCTTGTTGTATTCACAAAATATATGATAAAAATTTGTAGCCATAAACTTTTCCCTCATCAAACCGATTCTATGTTTCCACCCTTCCAAGGAGATACCACGAAGATTACCTTTATTATTTAACCAGTTTATGATGACTTTGGAGTCTCTAAGAACTTGAATCTTAGAAATGGACAAATAATTTGCAATGAAAAGAGTTTCCCATACGCCCAAAAGTTCATCCTTCGCATTTGTTCCCACCCCATTGTTTAAGTACCACTTATAAACTGTAGATGTAGATATTTTTATGATACCCCCTGCTCCGCTGCAACTCCCATCTGCTTGGGCCGCTCCATCAAAACAAGCCAGTGGAAACTCAAGAGTGGCTTCTATCTAACATGATCAAGAAGTGTAACACCCCACCGTCACGATAAGAAGCTATGTACAACATGTCATTTTTTATTTTATTTTAAAGCCGCATTAGGAAAAAGAAAACATCAATAAACATCGCGCTCGAGGAATCATTCGTAGAACTCATCATATAACATAACATTTCCATTTGCGCAGGCAGTCTATAGTCCACTACAATCATTTGTTAATAAATTCATGGCGCAATAAAAGTTGTTAATACCTCATTCATTAGTACATTGAAGATGCATGTAAGGGTTGTTAACCCGTCACATGACCACATCTGTTAAGGCGTAGGGTGAACGACTGTACACACAAGTTGCGTAAGGAAAACTAAACGCAAACATAATGTAATCATCACCTAGAGTTGAGGTGCGAGAGTATCATCAATTAATTCGTTGCACAAGATCTAAGGTCTGACATTCAATCACAACTTAATAGCTTATCACACACAAGTAGTCTAAGGCCTCTAAAATCATTCCTTACATCACGGTTTCGCTGCGCATGAGGTGCCTAGGGACTATCATTACTTACGCTAAATTTACGCACGCAAGAACTCTAACTTCTAATCCATCTCATCATCAACATGGACTACGCAAGAAAATCTAAACCACAATTCAACAAACATCATTTTAAGATCGGGCGCAAAGGCGTCATTCATTTAACTCAGTGCACAGATTCCATCTATAACTATCACTCTTTGATACTGCAATTTTTGTGTGCATTTGCATATATCCATTATTAGTGGCGCATCGACTTTAATTACTAAGCTAATCATTATCGTACCAGGTAATCAAAGTTAGTGACCACCTAAAGTGATGCATTCTTGTAAAAGGGTAACATACATTCCACAGGTGACAAGTGGGATTGCCCCAACCACATAACATTGAAGGTGCAATTAAGGTGAATACAACCATAAGCCACATGGTACAAGTTAAAAATAAGCTTACATCTTAAAGTTCATCATCGATTTTTGGTTGGATTCCAGCACAATATGAATGCCATCATTTATGAATATAATAATGCTGAAAGTGAATACCATTATTTATAATTAAATAACAATGAAGGTGACTGCCACCATTTATGATTAAAGGGTGAATAAAAGGTGAATGCAAAGTGAATGCCATCATTTATGATTAGCAAGCTGAATTCCATATTTTAATTAAAAGTGAAAGCCATCTCTTAAAAATATAATTAATAATGAAAGTGAAAATTGCCCCTTTTTTAAAAAGGTGAACACCATCAATATACAATTTTTTTTTTAAAGGTCTAAATAGCAATGAAAGTGGAATTCATTTTTCTTTGAAAGTAAATGCCATCAATAGATCTTTACCCTGACCATTTAAAAAGAAAAGAATGAATCCATATTAGATTAAGTTAGCAGTACGTAGGGATACCATGCTAACAATTCATTTGTTACTAAATCACTGTTGTAAATTATTCACGGTCTAACAATATTGTCACTGTCGATTAATAGATGGCTATCCAACATTGATATCGTTGTCTAATAGACATATTTCTATCTATTAATAAAGGTTGTCTAGCATTTATTGTTGTCTATTAAATACATGATATCATTGTCTACCAAATATATGTTATTGCTGTCTATTAAATGAGTGATATCACAGTCTATTAAATACATGATATCTCTATTTATTAAACACATGATATTGTTGTCTATTAAATGAATGAAACCGTTCTCCATTCAATACATATAAATCACTATACAATTCATTAAATACACATCCATTAAATCGCTATGAAATACATATCCATTAAATACATATAAATCGCTATACCAGATTCGTCGTGTTTAGAGCATGATAAATTTGATGTGTTTATAAAAAAAAAACACACAGGCTTATGTATATATTCGCAGGTATATATAAATTCACAGCCATCTCATTAAAATGAATGCAGACATATCAGAAAACAAAAAACAGGCATATGTAATTTCACAGACATATGTATATATTCGCTGTCAAAATCTATACACTGCAACCATTCAACGCAGTCATACTCAACTATAAATTCACTGTCCTTCAAATGCAAAAACGTTGTGTAAAAAAATTCGGTTAAAAGGAAGTGTAAAACGCCAAGAAAAATGTGGTTCAATAATGATAATCGTTGTCAACAATTCATTAAAAGTGCAGGTATATGAACAATGAAAATTGCTGGTAAACCGTGGTTCATTAAAAGCAGGGTAAATTGTGGTTCATTAAAAACACAGGTAAATCGTGGTTCATTAAAAAGATGGGTAAATCGTGGTTCATTAAAAATGCAGGTAAATCGTGGTTCATTAAAAAGTTGGGTAAATCATGTTTCATTAAAAATGCAGGTATATCAACAATGAAATTCAGTGTAATATGCCAAGTAAATCGTGGTTCAACAATGAAAATCGTTGTCAACAATCTATTGAAAATCATCGTCAACAAATCATTAAAAAGACAGGTATATCATAAGAAAAAAATGCAGAGATTCTACCATTCCAAAATGTTGGGAATTATAAAAAACGCAGAGATTTTTCCCACTCAAAACGCTGGGGTTAATGTTCAACATGCAGAGATTATCATTCAACAATGAATCAATAAAAAATGGAGAGATACTCATTCACAAGAAGACACAAGGATTATAGATTAATCATGAGATAAAAATGCAAACATAAGTAAGGGATAGATAGTTGGACGAAAATTTATCCTTCACTTATTATCCATGCACGGGAAATAAGAGAATTTAAATCTCAGTCTTAAACACCGGAGTGAAGACAGTCGATTAGGCTCCAGGCCGACTGCTCAGACATAGACTAATAACTTAAGGATAAGGGACAGAAGATAAAACACAATTTTTCTTCGTATTAAATCAATAAAAACAAACTCAGAGAAGTCATTGCAATCAGAGTTGGGGTTCACCATGGGAGATTAATTCAAATACATCGAGTATAAGGTTGGGATGAATTTATTTTCTTTGATCATAAAACGTTGGGCTTATCAAGACAATTTGCTGAAAGATAAAAATGAAATCTCTGGATAGTGCTACGTTGATTAAACATAAACTTTAACACATTAGAAGTACATTACTGAAGGCGTAGGAAAAATATTTAAATTACCATTCAATACAAATATACACATGCATACCATAGCCAAATGCGAAAGCTCTGAAGTCATTGTCCCACACGTGCTCTGTCCAGCTCCCGCTTGCCAACCGATGTGACCTCACCGATACCTCCCAACCAACGCTAGGGGTACTCTTCTTCCCCCTGAGCCCCCCGAGCTGCAAAGAGGCCACACAAACAATACCAGAGAATGCTAGCACCTAGCTCGCCTCGCAAGGTCGAGCTACTACTCGTTACCCGAGCTGGGTATCCCAACTCCCACAAGAGAAAGTTCAGTCAAGATTTTTTTTAGTAGCGTAACGTTACACAAAAAGATGTGATCCATACTCCTCCTCCTCTATCCTTTTTATAGAGTTTTCAAGTAATTAGTTTCCCAAAATTCTCATTAGATTCATTTTTCATTAATTAATTAGGAAAAACCTCCCTCATACACATGTTGCCCAATCCCCTAGTTGCACCAGAATATCAATTTTTTTAATTAATTAAATATTCTTATTTCCCTCATCCCCCTAAAAGCATTCTTAAAAATGTTCCTTGGTGTCCCAAAATTCCCTTACAATTCTTAAATGACTTATGCCTTACTTAATTTCTAGTTGAATTCATAAATAGAAAGTTCCAAAGTCAAGATTCCTTACTAAGTTAGACATTCAACTTTTTCTTTATGTTTCCCCTTTTCTTTTAGTTTCCCCTTTTCCTTAAGTTTCCTATTTCTTTTAAGTTTCCCCCTTTTTTCTTTTTAACTAAAAATCAATTTATCAAGTGTAGATAAAACAACCATTTACCCTTTTTCCTTTTTAGTTAAAAATTAATTTAGCAAGTGTAGATAAAAACAACCATTTACCCTCTTTTCTTTTTAACTAAAAATTAAATTAGCAAATGTAGATAAAAACAACCATTACCCCTTTTAAAAATTTTAATCCTTCATTATAATTTTTACTTTAATAATTAAAGTTTGAAATTATTCACCCCCTTCTTGTTATATGTCTAATTATTTTTGTTCAGAGGTTCTGCTTAGACCTAGGTTTTAAATTCACTAGGCTGGGCGACAGTTCTTAAGGGGAAAATTAGTCATTAAAATTTACTTATCACATCATTCATTTTAAGGTCGACTAGGTTTATTCACTTACCAGTTAAAATCATGACGTTCCCTTCAGGACGCACTACGTGCTCCAAGGGCGCCACTCGCCTTTTTTCATTTTATTTGTAGGATGTGCCCTTCAAGACGCACTACGTACTCCAAGGGTGCCACTCGCCTCTTTCCGTTTTCTTTGCATGACGTGCCCTTCAAGATGCACTATGTGCTCCAAGGGTGCCACTCTCTTCTTGAATGAATTTGATAGACGTCAAACCCCTGGAGTCAATACTCCGCCATGTGATCTTGTGGGAGACTAAGGGCCTCTAAGGAATAAGGCCCCTAACTTATTGCGTGCCCCTTAGAATCATCGTGAGCGATTGTCACAGTCTTCCCTCACGACATCATGGGTCTTCTCGAACTAGGTAATCGTTAACCTACAGTTTGAGCCACGACGGGAGTGCTAGTAGGTTGTGACAGGGATGCTGCCACACCTCTCCCTCAAAGTCTTTGATTGTCGTGCGTGAGCCCTCTACTCAACATGTGATTATGGTCGGCAAGCTATCATGAGCCTGCATCCATCAACGAATCATGTCAACAATAATAATCAATCATCATAACATATAATCATATGTACATATGTCACATCAACAACATTCAAACCCCAATTGTCCACTCCTTGACTCGATTCAGAGTCCAAAGGGTTTCATCAATGCATATGTATCCTTAATGTCCAAAGTCCTACACACTCAGGAGAACCTAGTCAATAACACCTGTCTATGTAAATACAACCAAATAACACATCATCAAATCCATAATATCTCATAATCATAATCAAAATATCCAATAGTATAATAGACTGGATCACTTGCACGCAAGTGTCCTCAAGGAATAAGTCCACTTAGTGCGTGCAAGAGCGAGATGTTGGAAGAAGGAGGAATATTGAATTTGATCACCGATTTTTGATAGTTTCCAAGAGTCTTAATAACCACCGTTGTGATTGCAGGCTCCTTTCCTTAAAAAATTGTTGTGTTTCTTTCTAACCATATGTACCAGCAAATATATGTCGCAAGATTGGGAGAAACATTTTTATCCACTATCCAATTGGATCGACATTCATTTATGTCATTACCTTTCCAAATTTGAGTAATTTTTTTGATCTTTTTTATTTTAAACCAAATTAATTTGGTAAAGGCACAATGAATGGATATATGTGCGCTGTCTTCACTATCCTTTTTGCATAATTGGCAACGCCCCAATCCCTTCCATCCTCTGAGTTGTAGATTATTCCACGCCAAAAAATTGTTATTTACTGCCAACCACAGGAAGAGTTTTAATTTTTGTTGGATATTCCACTTCCACATTTGATAACGCCATCCTGTGATCATTGGTTGATCTTATGTAGATAACAAATCCACATATACATTATTTGTCGAGAGTATACCTGATGAGTCGCCCCCGATCTAAATTAGCTCGTCAACTTTTTCAGATATAATCACCCCTACTGCTTGTAATGCCCGCCTATACTGATCCCATTCCGATGATAGATTACCTGTAAGCTCCAACTCCGAGCTGTTGATCCATGCAGATAAGATTGTGTCTTGTTCTTGATATCTCCAAGCTTGTGCCAATACCGTGACCTGTTTCTGTCTGAGCTGTTTCTGTCTGAGAGCATTGATAAGTGGAGGAGATAGAAATGAAGAAGGGCCCAGACCCAGAATTCTATCCTGTCCCAAGCTCACGAAATGGCCTGAGTCGGGCTTCCATCTAATCTAATTAGTAATCACATGTACTAACTTTATAAGATTGGTCCAAATTTAGATACTGACGGAGGATGAAAGGAAGCAGATCTGAGTCGATTAGTCACTGAGATGTATGGAAAATACTTCTCCTTTATAACTTTGTGCCATATACCATCTTTTGTTATAACTCACCACAAAGTCAACGTTGCCAATGCTTTACTAAAATAAAAGATATTGTGAAAACCCCAACCACTCAATCGCTTTGGTCGGTCTAATGTTTCCCAATGACATAGATGATAATGTTTTGTATCACCACTCCCATTCCACATAAAATTGTAGAGTAACTTCCTTAACTTATGTAGAATAGAGATAGGGATCGATGCAAGGGATAACCAGTAGACGAACTGACTTTCTAGAATTGCTTTACATAGAATATATCTACCCCCCAGGGACAACCACTGATAACTCCAGTGTTTTATTTTTTTTTCAACTTTGGTTAAAAGCCAAACCCACTCTTCAACTCTTTGAATACCCGCCTTCAAGAAGTATCCCAGATACTTGAAACCCACTGATAGATCTAAAAAGTTATATGGCAAGATTTACTTAAAAGATGAAATTTCTGATTCCAATAGTCTCGAGTAGTGAACAATCGACTTTAATTGATTCACCATTAAGCCCGAAACTGAACATAAGAGATGAACTAGTCTCTCGATTTTCTGCCATTCCTAAACTGAAGCACTTGTTAGTAGAAGGATATCATCTACAAATAAAATATGTAATTTTTTTGTAATTCTAGAGACTTTGATGCGTTTTATGAATCCTTGTTGCTAACTTGATTTTAATAAGAGTCTCAAACTCTCCATCACTAGAATAAAAAGTAACGGAGACAATGAACACCCCTAGTGCAGGCCTCTACCACTTCTAAAAAAATCAGTTGCCTCCCCATTGACTAGAACTGCAAAGGAAGTAGAATTCACACAAGCCAAAATCCAATTTGTCATATGTAGTCCAAAGCCAACTTGAATAAGTACCATTCTGAGATAGTCCCAATTGATGCAATCGTACACTTTTTGCAATTCTAGTTTTAAGATGAGGGCTTTAAAATTTTTCTTCTTTACACTGTGAATGCACTTATGTGCAGTACCAATTGCGTCTTGAATCTGGCACCCCTCCAAGAAGCCCAACTATTCTTCTGATAACGTTCTTGATAATATTGGTTTTATCCAATTGGCAATCACGTTTGAAATAACTTTATAAACCAGGTTGCACAGAGATATAAGCTTGTAGTCCTCGAATTGTTGTGGCTTATTATTTTTGGGAATCAATGCTAAAAAGGTTGAATTTATGCTTCCTCCTATGTGCCCGCTTGTTCAGGTTTCGTCCACCATCGCCAAAAGGTCCTCGCTCATAATATCAAATAAGTGTAAGTAAAATATAGAGGCTCTACTTATAAGAATAGAATCTTTAGAGATACACGAAATCAAACAACATATTTCCCTAAATAATTCAATAAAAAAAAATACTATAGCGCGTCAAAGTAAACATCACCCTTTCATTTGTTAAAGTTCAACAATCTTCCCAAGGGCATAATGACACGAATCTTCCTTGGGGTATAATGACATCCATTGGGAAAGATATAATGAATATACACTTAAGAATATGTACTTTTTTCTTGTACGTTATAAGTTTAAGTTTCAACATAGGAAAACATTAAAAAAATTATTTTGTTATTTATGAAGTTTGTTTTAAGTTGGTGCAATCAAAAGTGTAATGGGTTCAATTAATGGAGTCATTATAATTACTCAATAGACTGTCCTTGCAATGGAAGCACTCATGTTAGGTAAGAGTGCGATAGAGGAGCCAAATAGAGATTTGGGTGGGGACAATACACTGACATCAACATCTCATGGGAATATTTCATTTAGGAATCTCCACTCGAATTAGGTTTATGCTACTCGGAGGGAGTAAATTACCCAAATTTTGCACCAAGAGAAGCTTTTCGAATATATATAATATTCATTTTGTTTGGCGTTCCCTTCCTCTGTTTCGGGGTATGATAGTTATGATTATTTGATAAGTAGTGATTATGATTATTCGATATGGAATATATGTACAAATTTCTTCATTTTGTTTGGCATTCTCTTCTCTTGTTTTGGGGGTATGCTAGTTATGATTATTCGATAAGTAGTCATTATGATTATTCGATATGTGATATATGTACAAAGTTGTAGAAATGTATTTCAACACTCTACTTTGATGTAATGTCCAATTCTTTATGACTCTAAATTTGTCTTTGAAGATTGATTGGCTCAACGCAAATGACATCAACTTTATATATTCTATTTACTAGTTGATTGTCCAACATTTTTCAACTCTATATTCTCGATCTTTTTGTGTCTAATATATTGGAATTTTATAAATATGTTGATTTGTACATTACCTTTGATATTTCAATGGACAATTCATCACAAAAAAATATTATATGCTACTGCAAATATAGTGAGATTATTTTATAGTACATGGTGATAACTTATGATTAAGCTTTGTAGTTGGGTCTAGTTTGAGTGGTTGTGTGATAGAGCGTTATCCTCCCCACTAAGGCTCTACTTTTGTAAGTGACATGACAAAACTTCAAGCCTTAAATTTTTTTTATTTACCTTAGGTACCATCCTTGCATTGAGGAGAAATGGCCAATATATTTCTCCTAAATATACAAGGATGCAAATGAAATGTGAAACAATAATCCAATGAGACAAGTTTTTTTTATGAAGTAAAATTCTTAACTTGCTTAGTTATCACTACAACATTACTTATACTAATTAAAGAGGAAAAAATGATTAAGTATATAAAAAGGAAGTTTATGAAATAGTTAATATTTGAGATCAAATAAATATTAACCCCATATATATAATAATAATAATATATTCTTAAGGAAATTGTGATTTCAGAGAGGAAACATGTTTTTTTAACTATTAGACCCACTCAAATTTTATGTGTGTATATAAATAACAAACCATTTAATATTTAAAACATAATTATTAAATTTTTAATTATTATACATTTATATTTATATAGATAATATTCTTCTATAGCACTCTTTACAACATCCCAACATTATTAATCATGATCATGATTCAATTTTATTTATTATGAAACCAGTGACAATATTGACTTCACTAGTGATTGGTGATAACATTGACTTGTAAGACTTATGATATTATTAACTTGTTAAATTGATGAAACCAGTGTATATATAAAATTCTTATTATATGACTTATTTGTATGATATACATTATATCATTTATAATGCTATACATGATATAGTTATAATTGTTTTTTTAAATCTAATTATTCATGTCACATTGTATTAAAATTAATAAATATTAAAATCAAAATGTAAAATAAACAAATATTAAAATTAATAATAATCTTCTACCACTATTACTAAAGATCCTACTTCTAATACAAAATTCTAAGCAAGGCACACTACAATAACTTCACATCATCTAAACAAATTATGTATTTTTTCTCTTCACAATTTAGGTTAAATATCTTCTTAGAAATACATCTAGTCCACTGAATTGAAACTACTACGAATAAATTATTCCCAAATTTCCAAGACAATCTTTTTAGCCTTTCTTCTATATACATAATAAAAGTTATTTATTTTCACAATAAATGAAATGACATTTTAACCTATAACGACCTTGTATATCCTCTTTTCAATGAATACAATCACACTAAATCAATATATGGAACTAAAAAAAAAAATTGTAATTTATTAAACTTATTATTATTAGAAACCTTTTAATATTGTTATTAAAATCTATTCACATATCAAAATGAAAAATAATTGGTAGATCTTCTCTGCATCTTCCCACAAACTTTAGTTTTCCATCAACACCTGCTTCAGTGATTGACTTGATCTCTTGGGGGAATTAGAACCCCCTCCAAACAAAGATGTTTCCTCCTTCAAGATATTGTAGTAGCTATGTCCATGACCTTTAAAGGACAACCATCTAGACTTGTAAAACAAACTAAAAAAATTCCAAAAATTTCCATCCCTGGAACAAACTCTTTCCAAATGGGTCTCATGAAGGTTAAGAGAGGGCTTATTGTCAATTTATGGGAGTGTGGTCATTCCTAATGGAAATGGATATTTGGATTCAACAAAACTAGTAAGTTCACATCAAGGGAAAACTGACATACTTCTTCTGTGGTCAAGGATACTACACCTTTCTCTTTCAAACCAAAGAAGACATGGATTTGATTATTAGAAGTGGGTCATATTTCACGGGGACTAGAGGAATGTGTTTAAACATGTGGTTTCCTAATTTTAACCTAGAAAATTATATTATGTCTGTCATTCCATTTTGAGCGTGACTTCCTCATCTTCCTCTACACCTTTGGAATGATGAAACCCTAAAATGCATTGGAAACACCCTTGGGAGATATATACATAGATCCATTCCAAAAGAAGGAATGTTCGCCTATGATAGGATATGCATAGAAGTGGACCTAGAGAAAGGGATTCCTGAATAAATCTTTTTAACCTTGGAAAATTGGAAACATGAATGGACTTTGTATTCCAAACATCTACCCTTTAAATATAAATTTTTCCATGAATATGGCCACATTGAAACAAAATGTAAGAAGGTGACACAATTGGTACCCCCATTGCAGGAAAAAGTGGAGCAATGGAAAACTGTTAGAAGACAGATGATCTCCAAGCAAGTGGCCCCAGAAAATAATTTGAAATAATCTCCTTCTTGATCAAGCCAAGGGGTAGGCACAAGATCTCAAGTTGGAAACCAACCCAAACAACAAGCTCAACAAAAATCGATTCTAGCCAACCCGACTACCCATGGAATGCCAACAATATATCTAAAACAAAAATATGTTTCTAAAGTCAAACAAATATAAAATTATTTTTCATGAAGAATCCATACTAACACTAGAGAGGATGGGGTTGGCGTCCTCAAAGCCTATCATTTCTGAACCTATACTATTAGAAATTCCTAAGGTCAACACCCCAAACAAAATTCAAGAAATTTTGGAAGGGGAAACCTTATTGGGATACAAAGAGCCCCTAATATTTAGGGAAGAGACAAGAGAATGGATTCTATAGAAAAAAAAAAATCAGGCACGAGAATGAAAATAAGAAAAAAATCTTAGTCACGGGAGGATGTGGAGAAAGAGTAGGAAGAATAAGAAGAGAAACTACCCAAGAGATCTAGAAGAAAGACAACCAAAACAATCAGAAATTAAGTTTCCACTAGGGACAAATATCTGGGAACCTAGTCGACCCTAGATAAGAATATAGTTATGGTTTCTAGGATAATTCAAAACTCAATTTCTCTAACACCATCTCAAATTCTCTAACACCATCTCAAGCTAGTACCCCAAACTCTCATAATAAATAATGAAAATTCTCTCATGGGACTATTGAGGGTTAGAGAGAAAATTCAAAGAATAAGTGTTGAGAGATCTCATTCAAATATAAAATCCCCAAATCCTCCTCCTCCAGCAGGAGAAGATGGATGCTTCACAAGATATCTAATTAAGAAAAACATAATGGCAAGTTAGCGAAGGCATTGCTATCAACTTGCGAGGAGCCTCAAAGGGACTCTACACTATATGGAACAATTCCTTTTTGAAGTTGTTAAACTATTTTAATACTCAACATTGGATTATTATTATTTTTATTCATATATAGTTAGAAAATAAGTTCAGTCTTGTTAATGTTTACATGCCAATGACTTATAGAGAAAAATAATGTAGTTGTGACTCTCTCTTATCCCTCCACAATTTAGAAGAATCCAAGAACACCATAATAGGAGGTGACTTTAATGCCACTTTGAATAACAAAGCAAAAAGAGGGGGCAACATTGTTCTACATCCTTTCTATGATAGGTTGGAGGATTTGATGGTTCAATGGGACCTTATTGACATCAAAACCCTCCAAGTTTACCTAGTCCAATAAAAGGATTGGGCTAGGGCATGTTGTAGCAAGGCTAGATCATATTTTGATGCATAGTGATATTTTTTTCTCAAGAATTCATTATCTCTTCAAAAATTATTTCCTCTGCCACATCGGATCACAAACCAATATTGATTATCCTTGAGGAATCCCTTGACTATGCCCCGCTCCCTTTTAGATTCAACCCTTTGTGGCTATATGAGGAAATGGAATTGTAAGTTATCTCTAAGGCCTTGTGTACGTGGATAGTGGGATCCCTTGTCTACATTTGGAAGCAGAAGATAAGATCAATGAAAGCAACACTTAAAATTTGGGTTAAGAACTCATACATGTCTCCTATTTTAGAAAAAATAATCTCTCCTATCAAAAATTTATATGGTATAAGCACAACTAAAAGAGGGTCAAGTGATGAAAGTTTTACATTCGAGAGAAAATAAAATCTATCAAAACTTGCATAAGGCCCTAAGATCAGAGGAAGAAATTTGATGGCTTAAGTCAAGGAGACTATGGTTAAAATTAGGATATCGTAACACAACCTTCTTTCATTTCCAAGAAAAAATGAGAAGGAAAAGTAACAATGTCAAACAAATTTCCATAGAAGATGGAATCAAGGTAACAATTTTTGAGGAAATTAAAATCAATAACCAAAGTTTTTTTCAAAATTTTTACTCAGAACAAGAGGGAGTAGACCCCAAAATCATAATTGATTTGGTAGGAAACATTCCTTCACTGGTCTACATAGAGGACAATGAAAAAATTATGGAACAAATTGAATAATTCGAAGTAGTTAAAAGCAGTCTAGAGTCTTGATTCGAATAAAGCACTATGACCATATAGTTTCACCATCCACTTTTATGAGCTTGTTGGGACCTAATTAAATATGATTTTATTTGAATTCTAAGATATGTACATAAATCATTCATGTTAGGGGGCAACACAAACTCTTCTTTCCTATCCCTAATCCCAAAGTAGGCAAACTCGTATTTATTTGATAATTTTCAACCCAACTCACTATGTAATGCATCATACAATATAATGACAAATATTATGGAAAACAAACTATGAAAAGTGCTCCCAAAGATAATTTCTAAAAAACAAGGGGGGTTCATGCATAAAATATAGATATTTGACAATATTATTATAGTTCAAGAGGCAATTCACACCAACATAGAAAATAAGGAGAAAGGCATGGTAATCAAATTTGACATGGCAAATTCCTTTGATCGGGTGAGGCACTCTTTCCTTTTAGATTTAATGCACAATATTGGTTTTAGTCCCTTAGCCATTATATGGATAGATGTATGCATTAGCACACCGTGGATCACCCCTCTAGTGAATGTGTAACACCCTATTTCCCATAGATTATAAATATAACTAGACTGGCCAAGGACTATGGCAAACTCATAAGTATGAATATGTGATGTAAATGGACCTGCAGGAGGAGGTCAATGAATGTGAATAATATTTTGAATTTATTGCAGACTGGTGAGAGGGGATGTGCAGAAAAGAGACCATGATGGCGGTGGAAGGCACCTGAAAAGGTGGCGTTAACTTCCACTGAGAATAAAATACCGTATTTGGACTCCACTGGCCTAGAGAACCAAAAGCGGATCACTGGCCCTGAAATTCAATGCCTCGCAGGCTGGTAGGTGGGTGGCTTGATGAGGGATGGGATGGTGAACCGCCCATCCGTAGAGATGTCAGGCCTAATCGACGCGAGGGTAATCGCGCCACATGCAACCTCGCGAGAGGAGAAGGCATATGGCAGAGACGATTGAAAGGGAAGACACGAGGGGGAACTCTGGCATTACGCAGAGTGACTGATAGCAGAGAGGAAGGATTGCAATCTTCGCTCCTGGTCACTGGCAGATAGAGAGACGCAGTCTCAGAGCATCGTAGTCTCAGCTCGGGGGTGGCTAGAGGTAAATCCTTTGGGAGTCGCTGATCCTACGGTTGGGTGGAAACGAGCACCCCTCTCAGTAGTCGTGCCCACTTCGGGTGTTATTTCTGATAAGTATTTTTATGTATTGCATCTTGAAATTCATATACTGATATACATATATACTCACAACACTGTGAGATTGTGAACGATTTTAGTATAAGAATGTCTGTGAATGTTTTGATAATAACTAATGGACCTATGCTTGTAATAGAGGAAGCCATGCACGACTCACGTCGATAAAAATGAATCTAATCATGCCCAGGTTGAACTAAGTCAGGTATCCAGTCCGTTCTCAAGAATTTGTTTCCCTTATCTGTATCCAGGAATGGCCCGAAATAGACCTCTTCACGGAGATTTCCCTTCTCAGAAAGGTTTACCAAGAACCTGGAAAAAGGGCGTGAATGTGCAAGTCTTAGCAACCCTATGCGAAGAGGAATGACCCTCTTGAAATCCCGAAGTAACCGCGTAAGGATAAGTATTGATCAATGGATGAGATCCTGTCGGGAAATCTGCGGTCATTCACGACCGTTAAATCGAAGGAATGAATGAGGGTGTAAATTGCCTTAACCCTTTTTCCCTTATCTTCATGAATAGTGAGGAAATCCGAATCGTAGAACCCCAGACTCCATGAGAACATCTGGACCATTGGTTTTTCCATGTCCAAAGGGCAGTAGGAAAGGGCGCGACATCGAGACCGATCTGAACCGTTAGATCTTAGCTAGGAAACCTGATAGTTGTTATATCTATAGGGAGATAGACGAGGGTTAAGCCTCGTGAAGAAGTCCAAAAGTTGGATGGTCCAAGTCGCGAGTGGCGAAGCCACGAGAGGATCAGAGCCTTCCATCCGAGGAGGACAGGTGGTAGAGATCCNGGGGTAGAAGTCCAAAAGCTGGACGCTTTAAGTCGCGAGTGGCGAGGCTACGAGAGGATCTAAGCCGTCCATCCGAAGAGGACATGTGGCAGAGATCCAGAGATCTCGCTACCTCGGAGGTTCGCGAGGTAAGAGCCCAAATTTTGGATGTTCCAAGTCGCAAGTGGCGAAGCCACGAGAGGATCCGAGCCGTCCATCCGTGGAGGACAGGTGGTGGAGATCCAGGGATCTCGCTACCTCGGAGGTTCGCGAGGTAAGAGCCCAAAGTTTGGATGCTCTAAGTCGTGAAGCAACGAAGTAGCGAGAGGCTGTGAGCTGTCCATCTGGGGAGGACAGGTGGCAGAGATTGAGGAGATCTCGCGAACTCGGGAGCTCGCAGGGTGAACGCCCAAGTATTTGGCGTTAAAAGTCGCGAGACACGAGGTCACAAAGCAGCGAAGTGGCGAGAGGCTGTGAGTCATCCATCGAAGGAGGATAGGTGGAAGAGATCGAGAGATCTCGCGAACTCGGGAGTTTGCAGGGTGAGAGCCCAAGTATTGGGCATTCAAAGTCATGAGGACGCGAGAAGCGAGAAGGTAATAACCGTTCGATCCAGATCACGGGAAGACCGTTGGATCCGCACGTGGGATCGTGTATCGGAGCCTCGTGAGAAAAGGCCCGAGAATTTGGCCAAGGGAATCCTGAGGTTGCGAGTAGTGAAATCCCTCGGGGAAAAGTCAGCGAGTTGACTGATCATCGGATCTCGGGGATCCGAGAACCTAGTGTTCAACCTTTGAACTTGCGAAGTCATGAGTTTTGATTCCCTGATAGATCAAGAAAAGGGGATCGCGTGAAGAGAACTGTGGGAGCAGATGTCCCGATAGGGAAATAGAAGAACCTCGGAGTTCTTCGGGTGAGAAGAAGAAGACCCTGTGAGAGGACATACCCGTGGTTGGCGCACCTGCGTCAAGTGGGACGTAAGACCACGGTTATGTACAGAGAATCGGGTAGGTAAATAGAAGACCTGCGATTCGGGGATTGGCATTTTGCTGCTACAAGCTCCGGGGAGTCTCATTATTGAGAATTCAACAAAAAATTTTGATTGATGGTAGTGGGTGTGTTACAAATTGGTATCAGAGCATGGTTACAACACTCGGCCTGATTGGGCTCATGCACGAGTCGCGCATAAACTCCGTTCGAAGCACTCCTATGGGGAGTAAACCCTTGACTTAACTATCTTGTCCAGGATTAAAAAAAAACTTGGAATATGAAAACCCGACTGTGTATGCATGTGAAAGAGTTATGAATTTATGCGCCATTTATAAAAATGAATTTAACTCTTGACTAATAGTCAGCATTTGTCTTTTCACTCAAGCGGACGATGAACCGCGGGAACCTACAAATGTAGAGAATGGTGACTCACAAAGAGGTGGGAGAAGGCTCCCACAATAGAGATGAAGAGTCAGACAAAAGAAGAGCAATAGGAACCCCTCCAGGCCTAGCTGAGACTGTGAGGAGTCTCATGGTTGAATTGCAAAGCTGCAAGGCCGATAATGAAAGGATGATGAAAGAACAAGAAAAGCAAACTGAAATTAATGCAGTTCTACTGCAGAGCTTATTCGACCTACAACGGAAAATGCAGCATGAACCTGAGATACAGAATCGTGGTCGTGTCAGTGGTCACACTGAGAGAAGCACATCCAGAAAGGTCCACCCCAGAGGTAAAGGACCAGTACCAGACGATTCCACTGAGAAGGAAGCTGGTGATTCAGAAGGCTCTTCTAGCAGTAGGACTAGTTCCTATTCTCGAAAGAAACAAAAGAATCAAAAGACTTCCAAGAGTCATAAATTTGAGGAATTCAAAAATGCCAAACCTCCCTCCTTCGATGGCGAGATAAAGAAGGGAGAGGAAGCATAGGCTTGGCTACTCGGACTGAAGAAATATTTCAGAGTCCATGACTCTTCAGAGAATTTGAAGGCCCGAGTGGCCACTTTCAATCTGANAGGACCTGTCTTGGAGATAGTTTGAGAAGCACTTCCAGAAGAAGTACTTGTCGGAAAGGTATTTCGACGAAAAGGCTAAAGAGTTTTATGAACTCAAACTGGGACAACTTACTATGGAGGAGTATGTCAACAAATTCCTCGAATTATTGAGATATGTACCCTACATCAAAGTAGAGAAGGTGAAGGCACAACGCTTCATCAGTGGGCTACCCAAAGAATACTGGAACCGAATTGAATTTGATGAGCCAAAGACCTTAGAAGACACTATAAGAAAGGAAACATATTGTCATGAACAATATGGGCATCGGGCAGAATCTCGTGGAGACTGGAAACAAAAGAATGGTTCCAAATTTCAGAAGAAAGAGAGCAAATCCTCAGGATTTAAAAACTACAAGAAGAACCCCAGAATGAACTTTCCAACCCGAAGTGTACTCCAGCAGAACTTTCCCTCGACGGACGGAAATAAAACTTCTGGACCTATTCCAGTAAAGACTGATAACCCAAAGAGAAAACCTTTGGAGTGTTGGGATTGCAGAGGAGATCATCTCCGGAGAGACTGTCCACTCCGACAACAGAATATTCGAAAAATTTATAACATGCAGGAAGCTACCATGGTCAATGATGTGGCAAGGAGTGTGTCGCAGATCTATGCAGCCTTGAATAATAACCAAACTGACCACCAAGCTTCAGTGGTGGAAATAGAAGGTATGAACTTCAACCATCTGGTATCTATTTTGATTGACCCTGGCTCAAATTTGAGTTATATAGCCCCTAAAACTGTTGATAAGTGTAAGCTACAACCACAAAAGCAAACTAAACCATGGTTGGCACAGTTAGCCACTGGCACCAAAAGAAAGGTGGTAGAGGCCATACCAGCCTGCCGATTAATGTTGGGTGAATCCCCCACCCAAGTAACCCTTATTGTACTACCCCTGGGATCATATGATCTGTTGATTGGTATGGTCTGGATGGCTGCCCATAAAGCCAAACTGGACTGTTACTATAAAACCTTAGAGTGTGTGAGCGAAGAAGGAAAAAGGATAACCCTTCAAGGGATCTGAAAACCGGTCTTGGTGAGATGAGTATCAGCATTGCAAATGAGGAATTATTGCCAAAAGGGATGTCCCCTATATGCAGTACAGGTGTTGAAAACAACCAAAGGTACAGATCCAAGCCCTGAAGATCACCCTATCCTGAGAGACTACCAAGATGTGTTTCTCGAGGAAATACCGGGTCTACCTCCGAGAAGAGGCATTGACTTCTCAATAGAACTTGCACCGGGAGCGGTGCCGGTGTCTAGAACACCCTACCGGATGAGCATGCCTGAGTTAGTTGAACTCAAATTGCAATTGAA
>SNQJ01S0068229.1:16205-52789 GCA_010110895.2 Picea sitchensis | reverse complement strand
TTGGAATTTGTCAATTCATGTCCATTTCCTGTAATATGTATGGATGTCCAACAAGCCATAACATAATTGTTTCTATAGTAATTGCAACAACCTCTTTCTCCCTGTATCACTTTTCTTTGTTGTTCCTAGAAGTCGTCAATTCTTCCCAGATTCCTAAATCTTCTTGTGTTCTTACAAAATAAAACAATGTGCCTGACTGTTTTTTTATCTTGAGTACTTTTCCATCCCAACCTTTTTTATCTACTTTGCGCACTTGTAGCCATATATTATGTTGATATTAATTTTTGACATTCCACTACTAATTGCATCCCTATGATCCAACTCCTACATGACCAAATTAAATTTCCATCCATGCTATCTAATTAACCTTGGATATTTAACGCCAATTTCTTTATTGAAACAAATGGATTCATCATTGCCTTGACTAAACATATCAGAACTTAGATTTTCTTAATGAACCATTACTTTCTCCTGTCCTGGCCCATGTGATTTCAACCTAACTTGCATAATCAACTTCCATCATTCCATATTGATGCACCTGTGCATTCTTCTCCATGTTTGAATCCTTTTGGATTAACATCCCAATGTACCTTGTCAATGCACTCATCTCTTGGGAATGTACTCAACGGTCCTTCCCATTGTTGTCACAATTCATAGAACATTGCAGAAAACTATGTATAATTGGATATCCATTTATTGGTAGCTTTCATCTATCTTAATTTACTCATGAACTTCATCCAATCTCTAATACATTTAGCTTCTAGTAACTCCTCTACTGGGATTTTTATTGCATCATTCTAGATCCAATATTTCCATAGTATATTGTTTTATGCCTCAACCGACACTCCTTACTTATGTGCACCTTCATTTCCTTACCCTTGAAGTGATTCCCTTCATACCATGCTTCTATTGTGCACTCTGATAAAAATAAGGAAAGCATTACTCTGTAATCTCATAGCTAATCCCTAGAGATGATGCACTCTTTAACCATATATGCATTAAGCCTCTCTCTTTATCTGATTACTATCATTTTGATAGTCAATTCCTTTTATAATAGATCTGACTCCAATGTATTGCTTAATCTGCATATTGGTTTCTTCGGGAGTGAATGCAATTTCACTATTTCATTCACTACATGATCTATTCCTTTGCCTAGATTCCATTGAGTACTTGACTAACATGAGTGGACTTCCTATAGTGGTTTCCCAAGACTTTATGCCTGCACCTAGATTCATACCTTAACATTTTGTAGTCCTGGATTTTGATCATATTATGAAATATTTTTGTCATAACACTCTTTCCCTGAGTATCTCTGTTTATATTTAACTAAATTTCAACCTTCTCACATGTTATGAACTAAATTTTGTTAACTCTGCAAAATTTGCAACCAACAAAATTTGTTAGGCTAAATAATTAAACAAATTTATGAAATTATGTACAATTTTGTTCCAATAATGTATCATAATTCCTTCTTCTAATCTCTTGTGAAAATTAAATGCCCAAGGCAATTTTATGGGTGGATACTTAGACTCCCCTATTCAATACCTTCCCAATGATTTCTCCCTTGCTCAATTCTGAGTCTTGAGCAGAAAGTTATGGTCATTTGAAAATTGTCCATTAACTTCTCTTGTTCACACTTCAACTAGGTGCAAATTTGAACTGTAATTATGCATTTTTGCACATGTTCAATTTTATTTTTAGTAGGATCCAAATTGGGTTTATTCATATATATAATTTTGCACAATGTGTCCCAGTTTCACCTCTTTCTGGGTTATGGGATGCTAGTTACAACATGTTGAAGTTCTAGGCCAATTAGTGTTTTCTTTCCTTGAATGCTACAGGTATTGTCTGTGCCATCTTAAACATTTTTAACATGCCCAAAATTTTAATTCAGATCCATGATTGCGTTTTATGTTTCAATAGCTTTCATGATGGTCTCAGTCAAAGTTTTGTGATGCAAACCCCCACCCCTCCTACGGGGCTTGCACGACCTCCCATTCTTAGGATCTTCTTCTGGAGCCGAATTACCTCTCAGATCTGTGATGGATCCTCTCTTAATGTACAAAGGACATTTTTATTTCTTTATGAAGGTCCATAAAAACCCGTGGGTGCTTTACTCTAAGCCCCTTTCACCTAGAATCAAAACCACATGTGCTAGCCCCTTTTCTTCAACGAAAATATCACGTGACCGCGGGCTAGAACCAAGTGCTCAACTAAAAGTTGTTATCCGAAGCTTTGGGACTTCAGCGCTCTGTGAACATTAACCTTTTCAGCACTCCAATATCCTAGAGTGGTTATCGGTTGAGTTCAATCATAAAGTGACTTTGACCAGTGGGTGTAGATCTTCTCCATATCCTTCCTCTCTCCAAATTATTACGGCCATATATGATGACTGGCGGGGATTCTCTTTCTTCCTCCATGATCTTTGGTGGAGATTCACTTCGAGAATCTGAGCTTCAGGAGTTTCCGTGATTCCAACATGCAAATATCACAGATTGTTGAATTTTCGAACTCCCGAAGAGTTCAAGGATCAATGGTCCACACTTTGCTCCTTAATCTATGGCTGAGATCAAATCTGGGACTTTAGACTTCGGAAGTTTCTTGAATCCAACACATGCTACCTCCCAGATAGTCGACCATTGAACGAAAATCGACGGCTTTGGGCTTTGGGCTTTGGGCTTCGGGGCTTCTCGCTCCAGATGACCACCACACTCCCAAACTGTCGAACACTGAATTGGCGAAGGGTGGAGATCTACGACCGAGTCTCTCCTTTGATCAACCACTATGATTAACTATGGTACTTTGGAGCTTCGGGACTTCTCGCTCCAGACGACCACCACACTCTCGAACTGTCAAACGCCAAATTGGCGAAGGGTAGAGATTTACGACTAAGACTCTCCTTTGATCAATGACTAGTATTAACTCTGGTACTTCAAAGCTTCAATACTTTTCACACCAAAATAACTTTCACCCACAATCCTCCGAGTAGCCGAATTTGCAAATACTTGGAAATATACAGACACGTGTACCCAACAACCAAGGGTTAGGATTTACTCTGAAATTCGGGACTTCAAGGACTTATCCACTCCACGCAACCACAACCAATTTCTCCCAGAGCGTCGAATCATCAAACCACTCGGGAATCCAACGACTCACAATCTCTCAGTGATCTACAGTGTAGATTCATTCTAGAACTTCATAGCTTTGGGGATTTCTCCTCCTGGTGACACAAGGGTCCATTTTTCATGAAGTGCCAAATCTCTGAATTGTGAGATATATGGCTCACATTCCATGATGGGATCTATGGTTGAGATCCACTCTGCTTTGGCTAAGACTTATGGCCTAAGAACTTCGATTAACGAGTCTTGTTCTCCTGCGATCAAATCCAACAGTTGGGATCTGATCTCCTATGTCGTGTTCTCTCCTCTCATCTGCGATTAGATCCAACAACCCAGATCTAATCTTGCAACCCAAATCAATGAATATTGTGGTTTCTCTCATCTGTGGCTCTCCTTCCCTCCAACGAAGGATTTCTTAATCTTTCAAAGACTCGACCTTTGATCTCTCCATTACAGGGTCGACTCCTTGGCCTCTGATTTATTTCTCAAACTACTACACCTCTTGAGCTTGGAACTTATAATAAGTTCTCCTTAACACACTTGTGATTCTCTTACAGTCTGGAACTTAGACTCTTTTCGTCCTCTGCACTCTTTTCATAGGCTTTGCACACACTAGTTCTATCTCTCTTGAGATTTCAACTCTTCGAACTTCAAAGGGGCTCGTCCCTTTGTTCTTTCAAATGACTTCTTGCTCCCTCCTGAGCTTTAGAAAATCATCAAATTGTTCTCTTAGATGCCTCCTGGCACCCTATAACTTCAAATTCGACCAATTCCATGTTTGGATTTGCTAGAACATATATTAAATTAAGAATATCTCACCACTTGGCCAAATTTCTCAAATTTCCCATGAATTTAACAACAGAAATTGAGGATGTTTCCCAATTCCATGCAATTGCTTCTAATTTTTACCATGGATGCACTGTAACTTGAAATTTGGCCACTTCGAAATCAATTCTCTGTGAAATTTCGCTTCAATTCAATTTGTTTGGCCCATCTAGGCTCAGTGTTGAAAACTAGAGCTCTGATACCATATTGTAACATCCCCATCCACCTGCTAGGTTATGTCACACGAAAAAATTTCAAACTGTATACAAAATTTAAAACAGACAAATACTTTGCAAATACACAGATTCATACAGAATAATAATAGAAATACACATGCAGCATAGACAAGAAAAACCCATAAAAACAAACGAATAAATAATGACACAACACATAATTTAACACACAATTGACACTTATCTTTGATAACAATATAACCAATTGCATGCAGACCTTCCACATTCCTCCTAGCCATAGACCACACTTCTCGTAATCTCAACAATGGGTCATCCCCGAGCTAAAAGGGAATACTAAGCCAGTCTAAGGTCAGACAAGTAGTATAATTGTTGAGTCCAAGGTGCCCAATTGTTGCAACTAGCCTATAGTCTCTCATTTCCCACATGCATGTCCCACCCCAGAAAGTGTACCCCTTCTCTTCTTAATAGTCCCTTGACTGCCCCACTTCCCTTTTGGGGTTTCAGCAACAGGTTGGACATGAAGTCTCAGAGCCCTGTAGCTATTTCCCAATGCACTACAGAACAATTCTGATTAGTTTCTCGCCTATAGAAACTACTCACGGGCCTAACAACCCGCCTCTTTGACATAGAAAATCTCTCACCTGGAGAGAAATTCCTATGGGCCTAACAACCTTATCTTCAACCTATAGTCCAAATCAGGTTTCTAGTTGTTCACAACACCAAGATTTCCAAGTACATGTATGGTGATGGCAACAACATAGTTCAGATGGTAGGAGAGAATAATGGTAACAATGATGAAGGAATGATGGAAAAAAGAACTAATTTTCCCCAAATATGTGTGCATGTTCACAACTTGACACTTTTCATGTTGCGAACTACATGGCCCCCCCACATGGTGATATGTTCCCCCTAGGGACTTAGGATAAAATGAATATCCCATACTTTAGACTTTAGACTTTAGGAATATTAATAAAATATTTATTTCTTAAGCCCCCTTAGTTTAGTCCCTTTCCTAAACTCTTATCCCCCCCTTTCCCTTTCTAGTGGAGTTTAGCCCACCATCTATTTTTTTTGGTTGGTGTGCATGCAATGGTATACTTAATGAATAATATGAGTATCATTTACAATTACAATATAGGCACAACGACCTTTAACATCTAGGCTCCCTAGCCTAATACTCATATAAGCATTCTAACCTATAATAACTTGGCTCACCAACATATAAAAAACAACATATATACAAAGGCTCCCTGGCCTTAAGATCGCACACTTAATCTAGTGTGCAGAGAACTCTGAAATGTGCACACTTTTCTTTTGGTATGAGATTCCCACGCACTGACTCAATGCACACAGAATCGGACCACATAATCTGTATCATCAACTCATCAGCTTATAAGCATATTTACATTTACATTTACAATTGGGGTTCAACCTAGGGATATTAGAATTCATTAAGGGGTTTGGAGTTTCCATCTTTCTTTGCTCAGAATGCATCTTTCCCTTTCCTTTTTGTTTGGACTTTGGATTGGATTTGTTGCTCTCGTGCACAACAAGTGCATGCGCTTTGGAGCTCTTGATTTCTCCCATTTTGATGAGCTTGTCTTTATCATGAGTCAGGGAATCGATCAAAATATCCAGTGTTGGAATTTTTCAAGCTACTCTCGAAGTGATCCTCACTATATGGAATGTGGATAAAAAGAATTCATACTTCGGACCTAATTTTGACAAAATGGAAATAATCAATTGTTTGTGTTGCATTGATTTATCGATCCCGTATCCTTTTAGCTAAAGAAGTAGGGACTTGAACTTCGTAAAGAAGTCCTGGATATTTTCAAAACCGCTCAGATCTAGTGAGTTCAATTCAATCACAAGCATGTGGTCTCTCATCTCGTCTTGTTTTCCAAAGAGATCTTCCAGAGTGGTCCACATCTTGTTTGGAGTAGAACAAGATTCAACATGAAACAATAGCTCGAGAGAAATTGACATGGAAAATAGATCGAAGGCCTCATCGAGTTGGTTGAAGTATTTGGATTTTTCGATATTCGATGTGGGTTCAGTCTCTATAATCATTATCATTCGGTACAAGCCCTCTACCTCTGAGCTGAAGTATAACTTTTAGCTTCCATTTGAAATAATTGTGTGGCGTGAGCAGAGATGATGACGAAAATTCCGTTCTTTCTAACTGCTTCAATATTTTGTACCTGCAAATGAGTGTTTGTGCGTCTTCTTCCTAGCAACCTATGGGCTTTGATACCATGTAAAGTTTCGGTGAAACTTGCACATAGAATCTAATTGGTAGTAACTCACACAAAGCTTGCAAAAGAAACATAGAACGAGAGAAGAGAATGAGAGAAAGAATAAAGAATTGTATTAACCAAATGAGAGAATAAAAATATATATATATATGACATACTCTACATAGTTGAACTAATGCACCATAGTAGTGATCTAGAGAGATGTGAACACTCGGATAGACTCTAGAGTGAATTGCCACCTAGTCCTAGTTAATTGGCCATGCAGTGATCAGTTAGTTAGCTAATCACTAGTGGAATGAGGAGTGAATCATGCATGCACATGTGCGGTGTCTTCTTGGTGATGATCCCAAGGTAGGTGCACCTGATCCCAAGATAAGTGCACTCTCCTAGTGATGATCCCAAGGTGTGCATGCAACACTTGATGATAATACCAAGGTTGTAAGAGGAGGTGGCACCCTATTTTAGTGGGGAATATTATCATGGGGAAAATATTTCTGTCTATGGATGGTTCCCTAAACATAGACTAGTAAACTTAGGAAAATAAATAATAAGTAGGTGTGTAATATCTGAAAGAGAACCTTCCCCTATCATGACAAGTGATTTTGACTTACCATAAACCTTGCCCCTATCATGACAAGTAATTTTGGCTTACCATAAACCGTGCACTACAACATGGTTTTAAGAGCACCATAAACATTTCAACATACAAATTATGAAAGTATACTAACGTCATTATGAGTTAGACTCAATTACATACAATTTCAAATTTAAAACAAACAATATGATAAAACTGTATATATATGTGTGACAAAGTACATATAAATATCATTTTAGTTATTATAATACTTAGTATTTACACTAACGTCATTAGGACTTAGACTCAATTACATACAATTTCAAATTTAAAACAAACAATATGATAAAACTGTATATATATGTGTGACAAAGTACATATAAATATCATTTTAGTTATTATAATACTTAGTATTTACAGTTACTCAATAATACATATACTGCTCGAAAGATCAATATCATGTTTGTTATGCAACATTGAATGCTACAACAGGTGCCATCTAAATAATTAAATTGGAATTATTGTCTGTTATGCACCATTAAATGCTGCAGCAGGTACCATCTAAACAGTTGAATTAGAATTATTTTCAAATCCAACAATCTATAAACCACCTGCAACAGCATTCAATGCTAAGTAGCAGTCTGGATATTGACTGCCCTCAAAAATTACATGCTGTGCAAATTGCAATAATATATACAGATATTCACACGCTGCTGAAGGATTACAATGAATGCTGTGCAATAGTGGTGCATATTAATCGCCGTTACTTTATGACTTACATTGACGTCACTGTCGAAATATGCAATGAATACTCTGTGCATATTGATTACCTCTACTTTCTAGCCGACATAAGCGTAGGGTTCGAGGACGTCGATCATTCGTTGTCTATTATAAGACAGTATATACAGATAGTCAATGGTGCATACGTTGCTCAAGAAATACAATAAATGCTGTGAAAGAGTGGATACTGCTCGCCGTACATATAGTTCGCCTCTGCTGTTTTACTTTATAACAGACATTGACGTCACGGTCCAAATATGCAATGAATGGATTACCTTACTTTTTAACAGACATAAGCGTAGGGTTCGAGGTGGTCTACTCGTACTCTTTGTAGGCAGGATTATTATTGAACTCTCTGAATTTATTGTGATAATCTATGGGAGAGCAATAAGTATTTGCAGCACACTAATTAAGGGGAAAGTTTGGAACCGACGCATGGCACGTCAGATCAGAGAGTTATTATATATTGCCGTGTGCATGTTACCGACAAACAATATGGAGACATGTATAACGTACAGTGTGTACCTATACCCGCTTAAATCCAGCGGTGCCAAGTACTTATTAATATAAAACAAGATGAATAGCATCTGTGTTTTTGTTATTCATGGAGGTTTTTTTAAAATATGTCAAAAAAATTCTTGGATATGTAAATTTGATTATTAAGTCTTTTGCCTTTGTCACTAGTACATGCTAGGTCTTTTGCATGAGTAGTAGGTGGGTCTTGAACCGTGCTCTCGTTTGGATCATAGGCCAGGCCCGGCCCGGTTAGTAGGTGCGACAAGCTGGACAAGGACTTCAATGGAAGGGCATGGAACAATGGCTGCTGACAAATTCAATGAGATCCACATATTGGATCAAATGTGCACTCACATTACTCTATTTTAAGCTTTACAGATGTTGCATTGATTGCATTAGGTGTTTTTTCTTTAATTAGCGTGATGTCACAAGGACAACGTTGATGTTACGAGGAGGAGGGTGGTAAAAACAGTTTAGGTGTTTGCTTAGAAACAAATGAAGTATGAGAATTGTTTAAAGTAGCTAAAATGATATTAACCTTGGTATTCAATCTTCTAATTTCTTGCAGAGATATTTGGTTAATTTCTTAGAGATTGCAGAATTTTTGGATGTAATTAAGTTTTTTTTTCCTTTTCATTGACTTGTTTTTATTCATTGGGTATTTGTTTAGTTATGCCAAATTTTATCTTTCTAAATGCATTACCTAAACTCTTACAAATTAGAGGTAGTTTCTAATCTAAATTAGATTTTTGTTACACTTTTTTGTAAATTTGTAATAAGCATGTAATGTTTATTTTTATTTTATTTTGTCTTTTTGGTGTAATGTTTATTTTTATTTGATTTTGTTTTTTTTGGTAAAATTGAAAGGACAATGGTTGGCCTTCCAAAGGTAGTCCATTAAAAGAAATGAAGGTCGTAGTGAAGACACAAACAAAGATATGCAATGAGAACTTGGGAAGACAATAGAAGAGGGAAACCTACTTGAAGATCGATGGACGAAAGAGACAAGGACATTGTCTATGATGAGTGAAGGTGCCTATGAGTTGTGGTCATCTGCAATTTGCATCGTCAATGAGTAACAATACATGGAGTTTGTGTATAGCTCACCCCTTTGTATTTTTTTAGTGAGCATAATAAAAAGCTCTATTGAATGTTGAAATCTATGTGTTTTGTATTTAACTATGTTAATTCATTTTCTGGTTTATTGAAGCTGTTAGTAACATTTCTCGTCCTGGGCACAAGAGTATTCAGGTCTGCAAGTTGCACAAGAAGCGCCCAAGCGCAGCACGGAAAAATCTCGCTTCAGGCTTCCAAGCAAGTAAGCGGGCGAAATTATATTGTCAACGGTCCAGATTCATCCATAAGAGCAGATCAACAGTTGGCAGGAAATCACGGTTAGCGGAGTTGCGCCGAGATTAGCGCAATGGATAGCGCCCATATTGTGTGCAGGAAATGATAGCAGTCGTCCATCCAAAGGACGCGTGGCGCGAGATCTAGTCACGTCGGCGTTTCGGCATTCGAGAGTTCAAAGGGTGAGAGTTCCATGTCGTTCTACATCTTGAAACCCTGAACCTCGAAGCGCCAAAAGTGCCCAAAGTCGGGCCCGCAGTATCACGGAGCAGTCTCAGCCGTCCATCCAAAGGGAACACCTGGTGCGCGATTAAGGCTCCTCGCCTTTTTGCCCATCACAATTTCGAAGCACAAGGAGCAACTGCTTCATATCCCCAAGGCACGAAGTGCCAAGAGCGTCCAAGACCCAGGCCCACAGCATCACCGAGTGAGTTCAGGACCATCAGATCTGAGAGGGACACGTGGCGCCCAATTAAGCCATCTCGGCGTTTCGCTCATCGCCACTGTGATAAGCAAGGATCAGCTCCTTCCTATTCATGAACGTTGAATGCGCCTTTGAGAATAAACGCAGGGTCACAGCCCATGGTCACTTGGGAAATAAAAAGAGTTGTGCAAAAGGGGCCAAAGGCGTCGAGTCTCGTCACCGAAAGGATCACCGCGATCTCTAGGTGCCATCTGATTCGACCTCAATCCTGTTTTTCGCTTGGAGTAAATGAAGGTAAGAAGGGGTGGTTGAAACCTCTCCTCATTCATTAAGTGTAAGGTATGGAGGGTCTGGCAAGCTGTCTGCTCGAGAGGGTCCTGTGTACCATTTTTTTCCAAAGAAGCCATGTCAATTCCTCGACTAGGCAGAGAGGTCTGCACACGCTAACTCGACACTTAATGGCTCAGCTACTCCCCTTACAGGAGCCATGCGCAGTTAAGGTGGCGTCTGACGAAGAATATTCGTTTGAATTTGGATGAAGGGACACCAAGCCTTGGATGACTGAGCATGCCTCTGTTAGGTGAATTTTTCTGAGTATATAGACTCAGTCTTTGTATTTTGTAATCATCAATGGTTGAGCAAGGCTCCCGGTTGTAAAGCTTTAATGAAGCACTATTATTCCTAGTTATGTGTGGACTTTTGAGACTTCTTGCCTTATGAATGTTAGTTTCTTTCATGTCTTTGTTTACACTGTATTAGAGCAGCTCAAAATTGGAGGATCCAGTCGAGTTGTAACTGTTATAGGATGATGTAGGTTGGATCACTATAACAGTTGCATTGTTTCTAATCAGTCTCTGTGATTTTCCTAGTGTTGAACGACATGGAATTGGAGGATCCAGTCAAGTCCCCCTTTCAGTTTCTTGAAGCCCTGAACCAAGAGGATCTTGCATTCAGAGTTTTTCTTCTACAAACTACTGAAAGGTCCGTTGCCTGAGGTAGTTTGTTCACCCCTCTCACCAAGTCTTCAACCTGCCCATCTTTAAATCAACCCACTGACTGAAGTTAGATCAAGACCTCCTTTGTTACTCACATGCCGGACCCAGTCCCTGAGTTAGAGTGATATCTTCCCGAGCCTCCACCCATTTGATCACCCATTAAAAACTATCGTGACATAAAACTAATGGGCATTGGGCTCTGCTCCTGCAAGCAATCCAGGAGTGACTTCTGACGCTAACATAAGCTACTATAGGTGTTTTAATGGATTCTTTGTAGGTTTAATGACATTTTAATTATTAAAACCAGTCATTCAGAAGTAACCGGTCAAACTGATTTTGGGGTAAAATTGATCGGATCCGCAACACCAAACTGTTTTTGGGGAACAATCGATCAGATCGGCAAAACCGAACTATTTTTGGGGAAAAAATGGTGGGATCGGCGACAACAAACAATTTTTGGGGAAAAATCGGTGGGATCGGTGACACCTAACCATTTTTCCCCTGTTCGGTAGCAAACCATCCTTTTTTACAGAGTCGACCGGTATTGTACGTCACATCTAGGGCATACAAGTTTCAATTTTATTTTTTTAAATATTGAATTGTTTAATAGAGGGGGGCCTATTACCTAACCCTAGAGCGTACTCAAGCCTAGTAATTAATGGTAATATTAAATTCTTAAAAGCAAAGGGATGAAAATGAAAGATATGAGAATGTCACCTAAATGTCAAGTAAAAGTGTCATTCTCCTATCTTTCATTTTCATGCTTTTACTTTAATTTTTAAGATTACCATTCATTGTTTCAGGATGTTTGAGAGTGGTTCCAATCTCATTGGATTTCATATGGAGAAAGTATGCTTTCAGGCCTCATTCAAAATTCAGTTTTAGGATTTCAAGATTGACATGATTGCAACATTTCCACGAGATTCTATCATGTATGAGTGTATCAATTTAGCATTTAATCAAGAGCACCAAGCCCTTTATGTACCTTGATGTTGGTGGCGTTGATTGTTGAACTCTTTTATCACGACCCTAATAAAAATGTACCCTCCACTAAAGTAAAATTACTTATTAGGCATGTTAACCTTTTTCTATCTTAGTTTAATGCTTAGACGATGACACTAATGATGATGATCTTAATATAGGTAATGATTTTGATGACAGAGTTATTTGTTGTAGCATGATTGTTTTTGGACTTTAGAGGGAATTTAGAGCCTTTTTCATGATGTATTTGTTGGGTATGTGTTATATTATTTGCACGACTAGATCTAGTGTTTGTGTAGCACTAGGGGTGCAGGGAGTTGTGAGAGGGGAAAGCCGCCCGTCCCCCCCCACCCCCCCTCAACCTGGGAGGTCACAGGGGGGAAGAGCCCCCTATCTAGTGGGTTTGTAGGGGGGCAAGAACCCCCCTGTGCGAGAGTTCGGGGCCAACACCCTCAAAAAAAAATTGGTGATTTTTTCGGCACATGGTTTTTGTTGATGGTTTTCTAATTATGGTTAAGGAATTAGGATTGTTGACTAATCCAGGTCAATGGATTAGGAATTTGGATGTTGTGGGATCCTATATATGTATTGTATTGTAAAAAATGAAGATATGATGAATAGAATATTAAAGGTGTGGCTCTAAACAGGTTGTTGGTTTTCCCAGTTTGGGTTTGGGTTTCTAGGGTAAAATATTTGTGTAATGTGTGTGTGTGTGTGTGTGTGTGTGCCACTATACCTTTTTTTTATTGAAAATTTGTTTGCAGTAAATAATTGTACAAGGTTAAAATCTACAATATTTTGGTTCAGAGATGGATTGCACTCGATGCTATTTTGGTTATATATTCACTCTTGTAATATAAATGAGAAACTTTGCATATTTGTGTACAAATTGTTTGGATTCATAAGGATGCACATGAATATATATGTTTTTCTTCTCTTAATTCGAATATTTTATGTAGCTTTTGGTTGACCAATTTTTTTTTCAGTTTTTTTCCGGTCCGGTCCAGTTTCACATTTTTTGGGTCGACTAGATTGGTTCTAATAAAAATTGTCTCAATAGTTCTTCTTTCTCCATCATTGACTGATTCCATAGATGGGAATCCAATGGTTCCCACTCAAGAATTTTTGCTGGTTATTTGGAAGCTAGTAATTTAGTTTCTAAGAGCTATTGGGGGGGTTTATATCACTCCGTGAGCCACCATTCTCTTGTTGGTTGTTTTTTTTTCCTTTTCCACGGACTATACTCAACATTTTTGTGTTGTTGGGCATATTCCCCTTTTCCCGTATGTTGTTGCTCCATTTAATCTGGTGTTTGGGCATTTTTCTTTGTTGTTAGTCATCCAATTCGTCCTCTAGGCATTTTTATTCATTGTTGGTCACCTAATCCACCTTCTAGGTGTTTTTCTCCAGTGTTGGATGACTAAATTCATCCTTGGGCATTTTTCTCCATTTTTGAGTGAGTGAATTCATCCTCTGGGTATTTTTCTTCACTATTAACCGACTACAATTTCCCACTGAATAATTCCTTTACTCATAACCAACTCAACTAACCAACTTAGTTGTTAGGATGAGCATTATATTATCATTGGATGACTCATTTTATGTTTGGGAGTGTTGTTTTTACTTATTGGTCAACTCAACTCTTAGGTTGAGCTCTTCCTTAGTGTTGGTTTCTATGACAACCTGTCTCTTGTTGGATGGAATGGTATTATTGATATTATGGTAGCTGTGGGAAGTATTTACCTCCACGTGTAAACCTAACAAGAATAGAATATTCCAGGAAGCAAGAAGAAACCCTAATGAGTTGGCTAATAACCCTAGAAGACAAGTCGACTCAAGAGGATAATTTGTATTAGGTTATTAGCCTCCAAGAGAAGAAGTCAGCCAAAATAAATAATATATACTAAGTAAATAGGCACCCATAATGAGAAGTCGGCCTAGGCAGTTAGCCAAAATTAGTATAAATACAAGAGGCTAGTCTTCATTCTGGCAGGCATTCTCAGAACTGCATAGCTCATTTGTGCGCACTACAGTTAGTTAGTTTGTGCACAATTTTGGAGGAGAAGTTGTTGTTGCAGCTAGAAGATTACGTTTTGGCTTGGACTATCTCTTGGTTATGGTTTGGACTATCTGATCAACTCTTGTTTGGTGTTCTATCCTTGGAGAAAGGTGTGCTACCCTTTGTTTGGTTATCTAGCCTAGGGTTTTCTTCCAGAGTGATTCTCTGTTAAGGTTAAGGTGCTTGGGGGGTGGCTTCGACCTATGGTTGGGTGACAATAGTGATATTGTCTATGGTTAAAAAGAGCACATCCATCATATTCTAACAGGTTATGGGCCCACACCTCCTTCATTCAGTCCAATCACTGGAAGGGAGCATAGCCATAAGGATATTAAGCTCATTGAAGAATTGTCGCTAGGGTTTCTAGCAGGAGCAATCACCAAAGCACTGCCGCTAGGGTTACTAGCAAGTGTAGTTGCAGAAACCCTAACCCTTTTGTTGAGGCACCTTAAGTGAAGGGATTGAACTAATTTTTGGATAGATCAGTGCGCCCTAGCCCAACGCATCTCCTGGTACTCTCGGCAAGCCAAGACACCAAGTTTGAGTTTTTGGTCAAATCTAGGGTTGACCAAGTCAAAGCAGCCATGAATTACTCTATGAAGTCAGAAAACAAGTTAGATGGAGCTTCAAACTTCAGAGCGTGGAAGACAAGGATTGACCTCATCCTTGCTAAGAATAAAGTGTTGGATATCTTGAAAGGAAAGATCATGGAACTAGAGTTTGAAGAAAGAAAAGAGAAGGAACCGTAGAATGTTGAAGTTATGGAGAAGTTTAGTGGACTCTATAAAATACCACTTGATACCCTACATCTCCCATCTTGACTCATCGAAGAAGATGTACAAAGTCCTAACAAACCTCTTCTCAGTCAGAAACATTGGACAAGTAATGAGTCTGAAGAATGAGCTCCGTGACATGAAGATGAATGATGATGACAACATAAAATCATACTTTGTGAAAATCTCTCAGTTAAGAGATCAACTACATGTTATTGAAGAGATCATTTTAGAGAAATATATGTCAAGGATACAATGCTACAATTGCCAAAAGTATGGTCACTACAAGAATCATTTTCCCGAGTTAAATAAAATGAAGGAAACACACAAAGCACTAGTTACCGAAGAAAGGGAACCCTCAAAGAAAACCAAGCAGGACAAAATAGACTTCTTCTTCTAAAGACAAGGTAACAATACTCTTCATAGTTCCTGTACATACCATGTTTTCTGTACATATCTTGCATATCTAGTTTTTAGAAGATAATATGTTCAAAGAGAAACTATGCTTATGGAAGAACAACAAGATAACGACTATTATCACTATGACTATAAGACAAGATGCAAGATAATATGAAATCAGAAAGAAACCTAGAAGAAGTAATGATAGAAAGAAGTCAATAATCAAGAGGAAATTAGAAAAAGATTTGTAGCACTTTGCAGAAGGCAATAAGGATGCAGATGAAAGCATGGACTCTCCTAGATGGAGGGAGCCTATTATATATTACCAAAAGAAGAGAATTCATTCATACATGAAGCAAGGATTAAGAGGGAGCTAATCCCATGATCCATTAAAGGTGATAAAGTATATATCCATGGTAGCAGCCATGAAAAGTAGTACGTTTTCAGTTTGACCTTCGAAGAAGTCTTCTTTGAAAAGAAGCCTTAAAGCATCCCTGGTTATCCATCCACATCCATGATCCTACTATTAAATCTTCATAGAATGTTATCTATAGAAAACTCCATGGACCCAATATCTAAAGAGAAACACGAGGAAGAACATGAAGATTCCAAGAAATAAAGAAAAGCCATAACAACCAGTCATTGTATCGAGAAACACAAGATTGCTAGCCTGATATGAACTCACTAAAAGTACTGAAAGCTGTGATGAAAAACAATGTCTTATGAATGGAAGCATTGTGATATCCAGATGGAGGGAGAAGACTATGATGATTACTTGTTCTAGTAAACTAGATATATCTCTACATGAGCCATTATATCGTCCACAATATCCATAGTTTGGAATTGACATCAGATGAATGTAAATATTGTTCTCCAGAATAACTGAACAAAGTGCGTATGTAGAGCAACCTCAATGATTTGAGGTATACCATAAAGAGACCCTTCTATGCATATGGAAGAAGACAACTTGGTGGAGAACCTCCAATGCACAACAGAAGCATGGTGAAGACTTTATATAACAAAGATATTGTATCAGAATGATTACTCAGAAGATTAGGATGATGGATTACCAATCCATGACAAAGATCTCATGATGACAGAAGAAGTGCCACATGGATATGTTCCAGTTTGAGCCTTTCCACGATGTTATGAGATAATGGGGAACAAAAGATGAATCCAATAATGACGCACTATATTGATCAGAGTTATATGAAGGCTCATTCTCTCTAGGTTGCACTTTGTTTAGTGTCGGAGGAATGGCCCAAGGTGGGGAATGGTCCAGGATCAGAAATCAGGACAATTGTTCTTCCTTGCTTGAGAAGAATAGTCCAGATAGCTCATCATTGATGTTTGATCTTCTGAGGGCAGATGCTCCTCCAAATCTCACATATGTGAGTGGAAGAATGGCCCAGATGATTAAGTTTATATCATAACATTGTTTCTATGCAGGCTGATATCAGATGATTGTTATGAAGCATGTATGTCTCCAAAACAATAGATGAATACTACTATGGTGGATGTGTTCCACTGTTTGTGAATATATGTCACTGATCAAGTACCTATGTTCTACTTGGTGTGGTAGTGTACCACTGGATCGTAGTTGTGTACTACTATGGATAGAAAAAGTTGTGTTATATTGAATGATATTGTTCTGATTGCCTTGAATACTATCAACAGTGTTGGAAATGTTTAATCAGCTAAATGGATGATCAATGGACAAAGATTTTCGAGACGAAAAATGGTCCAGGACATTTATTCTTCCAGGATATATGTCCATATTATAAGAATGGTTCGTGTGTCACTCTGTGAAGTGAGTGACTTATCCAGCATCATGTCTGATTACTCAGATGGAGTATGGTTTTGAGAGATGATGCAGTTGATGACACTGATAGTGATGATGGTGCTCATGATCTAGTCATGAGATAGTCTATACAACTATGTTGATGCTACTAGGTGAATGGTATGTTTGTGCTCAAGACCATTACCTGTAATACCTCCCTAGCTAGGAAGGAGTGTTGATATCATGGTAGTTGCAGGAGTTATTTACCTCCACGTGTAAACCTAATGAGAATAGAATATTCTGAGAGGCAAGAAGAAACCCTAATGAGTTGGCTAATAACCCTAGAAGACAAGTCAGCTCAAGGGGATAATTTGTATTAGGTTATTAGCCTCCAAGAGAAGAAGTCGGCCAAAAGAAATATTATATACTAAGTAAATAGGCACCCAGAATGAGAAGTCGATCGAGGAAATTAGCTAGAATTAGTATAAATACAGGAGGCCAGTCTTCATTCTAGTAGGCATTCTCAGAACTACAGAGCTCACTTGTGCGCACTGTAGTTAGCCAGTTTGTGCGCAAGTTTGGAGGAGAAGCTGTCGTTACAGCTGTTGCAGCTAGCAGATTATGTTTTGGCTTGGACTATCTCTTGGTTATGGTTTGGACTATCTGATCAACTCTTGTTTGGTGCACTATCCTTCGAGAAAGGTGCGATACCCTTTTTTTGGCTATCTAGCCTAGGGTTTTCTTCCAGAGTGATTCTTTGTCAAGGTTAAGGTGCTCGAGAGGTGGCTTCGACATATGGTTGGGTGAAAATAGTGATATTGTCTATGGTTAAAATGCGCATATCCATCATATTCTAACATGGATTTGTGTGAGTGAACCTAGCTTCATGATAGTTTTAATGAGTTGTTAGAACAATTCTTGGAAGTGTTAATATAGACCAGTTCAAGATCATCTTTCAAGGTTTACTTTCAAGATAATTGAGTAGAGAAATAAGAGTTTAGAATTTTGTGTTGGTGAAATGGATAGGCTATAATCCTACCATTTATTGATTAGATGGTATCAGATCAGGTTCATCAAATACCTTGAGGGTGTTGCCATGGGAAAAGTCTTGAAGAGGAAGAATATGGAAGAGTTGAGAGACCTCAACAAGGAGATCCAAGAGGAAATTTGGTATTGGAGGTAGAGAGTGGATGGGACATAAAAAGATATTTCCAAGTGCCAGGACTCCTTCATTGCCATGGGGGAAGAATTAGACAGTATCATATTGTAGCTCTTGCAATTGGGGGAGACATTTACTTGTTGTATAATTGGAAAGAAGAGAGGTTCACTGAAGTGACTGCTTAGTTATACCATGACTTGGCAGCAAAGGAAGAGGTCTTGAAGGAGCGAGAAGCAGTTGTCCAAGAGACCAAGCAATCTCCTTATGTTTCCACTGTGGAAACCATTCCCATGGAGGACTAGGAAGATGGAAAATGAGTGTGCAACAAGCCACTCAAATATGCTTGTAGAAGCTTGGAAGAGGGAAACAAAGATATGATTTTTACATCCAAATTCACTCCAACTCTTGGGAGACCAAGAAACCAAGATGAAAAACATCACCAAAAACATAAAATGTATGACATATTTTGTTTCTATTGCAAGAAAATGGGTCATAAGGATAGTGATTAATGACACTCTAAAAGTCCAAGAATCCATGTAGGAACTATTGCGAGCACTACATAATGAATAGACATTAGGAGGAGAAATGTTGGAGGCTTCACATAGAACACCATCCCTGAACTGAAAAACTAAGAAGAACGATTTAAGATTCAAGGTCAAGGGTAAAGAGGAGTTGCTTGCACTTGTATCCCAAAGTGTAGTCGTTCTCCAACGGCCTATTGCATCAATGAATGTGTATATTTTAACCTTGTACAATAATGTACTGCAAACATATTTTCAATAAAAGAACAAAAAAGATACAATGGTAAATACACACATTACACAAAGATTTTTCCCCTGGAAACCCAAATCGGGAAAAACAACATACTTTTTATTCATTCATAGTGACACATTATTTATAATACAATATACATATAGGAGCCAACGACATCCAAAACCCTAATACAATGACCTGGATTAGTCAACAACCCTAATTCCTTAACTAGAAATAGAAAACCATCAGAAAAAATTGTGTCGAAAAACTTCCCAACAATGGACACAAAAACCGAGGTGAGACGAAAAACGAGGAAAAAATGTGACACATTTCTCGAGGAAAAAAAAAATTCTCAGTGGTGCTTCCCCCAAACCCTCGAAGGGGGGGCGTAGAAGACCCCTGAGCGTTGGGCACAACATAGCATACACTAGAACTAGTTGTGCAAAGAATATAACACATACCCAACATTCTCCCACTTGTTGTTTTTTTTGCATATAGGGGGTTACATGGTTACATAGTCAACAATCCAGGGCAGTAATGCCCATGGATCCTCTACACCAAGATAACTTATCATTGCTCACATATTTTTTTAATGAATCTGCAACATTCTTTAAAATGTCTACCTTCATCAACAACACTTTCTTTTCTTCAACCATGTCTCTCACAAATTCATATTGAATATCAATAGGCTTTGTCTTTGGATGATAAGTTGGGTTCTTCGCCACAAAAATTGCACTCTTACTGTCACAATCTATCCTTACAACTTTTTGTACCAACCCAATACCTGAACACAATCTTTGTAACCATATTGCTTCCTTACTTGCATGAGTGGTTGTCATGTATTCAACTTCTGTAGTTGAAAGTGCCACTACAACTTGTCTTTTTCTCATCCAACTGATTGCTTCTCCAAACAGGTTAAACACATACATGCTTGTAGATATCCTACGATCCAGATCTATAGCCTAGTTTGCATCCACAAAGCCATGTATGTCCAACACTCTATCGAATCATGGTCTTCCTTGGTAGCATAATCCATATCTAGCAGTGTCATACAAATACTTGAAAACCCTTTTTACTATTGTCAATGCTCCTTCCCTAATTTTGACATATACCTTCTCAAAACTCTCACTGCATGTGCAATGTACGGTCTAGTACAAACCATTGCATACATCAAACTTCCAATTTCACTTTCATATGGAACACAAGACATGTCCTCCTCATCTTCATGTGTCTTGGGACACTGATCCACATATAAGTTTACACCAACATGAATAGGAGCCTTGACCGCTTTACATTCCCGCATATTAAACCTCTGCAATATTGTCATGGCATATTTTCTCTAATTTAATCATAGTTTCCTCTTTTTCTGATCTCTTTTAATTTCCATGCCCAAAATAAAATCTGAAGCACAAAGAAACTTCATGTAAAATTTAGAGGACAATTGATTTTTAACATCCTCAATAATCTGCTTGTTGTTTCCTATTAGAAACATGTCATCCACATACAAGACCAAATAAATCAAATGATCAACAATTAATTTAAAATACACATTGATCCTCTCTGCTTCTTGTGAAGCCAAGTCCCAACATATAAGTATCAAATTTTTTATATCACATCCATGGTGATTGTTTCAACCCATATAGAGAATTTTTCAACTTGCATACTAGCTCCTTATTTCCCTTCACAAAAAAGCCTTATGGTTGCTTCAGATAGATTTCTTCTTCCATATCACCATGTAGGAATGTTTTCTTCACGTCGATATTTTCTACCTCAAAATCAAATGCAAAAACAACAAATAACATAAATCTTATAGAAGTTAACTTGGAAACATGAGAAAAAATCTCACCAAAATCAATTCCCTCAACCTGAGAATAATCCTTTGCTACTATCCGAGCGTTGTATTTCTCTACTTTTCCTTTTGGATTCAGCTTCTTTTTAAATACCCATTTGCTGCCAATGGGATTTCTTTGAGTCGACAACTTCACTAAATCTCAAGCCTCATTCTTATCCAAGGCTGTCATTTCTTCATCCATGGCCTTTTTCCAAAGCTTTCCATCCTATGAATCCACTACCTCCCTGACAGTTATAGGATCATCATCAATAATAGACAAAGAAAAATTTGAACATAAATCAGATGGATTATACCTTTCTGGTAGCCTTCTTTTTCAAACCGATATCCTCAATACTGCAGTATGAGGATCTTCTTCTTCTGATTCATGTTCTTCTATAGAGTCTGATTCATCATCCTTTAAATCAAACTCTATTTTCTTTGGTTCTTCCTTACTTGGTAGGACTTCCTGTTTAACAACATCCTTCATTTCTCTAAATACCACATCTTAGCTATACACAACCTTCTTATTTTTTGTGTTCCAAATCTTATAACCTTTGATACCATCTTTATACCCAATAAAGATACACTTTTCATATTTCTTATCTAGCTTACTCATGTTTTCCTTTGGAACATGAACATAAGCATCACATCCAAATACCTTGAGACGTGTGAGAGAAGGTTTATTACTAGTCCATACCCCTTGTGGATTCTTGTCATCCAATGCTGATGAGGGTGATCTGTTGACCAGGTAACATGTAGTACCCACTGCCTCTACCCAGAATTCTTTCTCTAACCCGACACCACTAAGAATGCACCTTTCTTTTTCCATCGACGTCATGTTCATCCTTTCTGCAACTGCATTCTACTAAGGTGTATATGGAGTAGTCTTCTACCTTTCTATACCACACTTCTTATAGAATTATTCAAATTCATTCCCACATAACTTTTCTCCATTATCTGTCCTCAACACCTTAATTCGTTTCTCTGTTTGATTTTCAACAAGAGAATTAAACTCTTTAAACCTGTCAAAGACTTCAGATTTCTTCCTAAGGAAATATATCCAAGTATTCCCCGAGATGTCATCTATAAATGAGACATAGTACACATGTTTTTCCAATGATGGAACTGACACAGGTCCAAACACATCACTATGAACTAGCTATAAAATTGCTTCTTCCCTCATTGCACGAGAGGGGAATCTTACCTGATTCTACTTCCCATATATATAATATTCACAGAAATCAAAATCCAGAGAGAAGTTAGAAATACCTTCAACCATATATTTACCGTGTAGTAGTCAAAGACCCTTCTCTCCGATATGCCCTAGTCTTTGATTCCACAACATAAAATTTTCGCCAGAGACTGTAGGAGTTCTTTCTTCTTCAACTCCAATATCAAGAATAATGGAACTATTACACCCATCAATAATGGTGCTTCCTTGCAACTTATACAGAGTTCCAAACCAAACTCCCTTCATCAACACCATTGCTACTCTAACCATCCTGCAGGTTTCCTTTTCAAATATTGTTTTTACCCCTGCATCGTCCATTTTTCTTATGGAAATCAAATTTATGGACAATCCTGGGATGTGCATAACACTAGGTAGTGGTCTAATCCTTCCATCTATGAGCCTCAACTTGAATTTTCCTCGCCCTATGATTCTGGTTTTCGATTCATCACCTAGGAAAACATTACCTCCATCATACCTTTTATATTCACATAACCACTCCCTATGGGGAGCCATATGAAAGGATGCACCTGATTCAACCAACCATGTCTCATGATCTACATGTGTGCTTGAATAAGCCAAGTACATATCCCCTCCTTCTTCCTTGGAGGCATTTTCTTATGTAGAAGGAGACTCTTCAGATGCCTTCTTTTTCTCAACTTTGGATCAACACTGCTTCTTGTAGTTCCCTTCTTTTCGACATCTTCAACATACCTTTACAAAAATTCCAGGAGACGTAGATATTCCCTTAGAATTAGATCTCCCACTTGAGGACTTAGATATATTTATTTCTTGGGAGCATCAACTTGCAAATAATGCATCTGTGCTCTGTCCTTCCATGTTCTTCTATCTCATCTCCTCCAACAACAAGGATGAAACCACTTCATCAAACTTCAAGGAAGTTGTATTACTACCTATAGCCACAACCATATTATCCCACGAGTCTGGTAAAGAGCACAGTAAACTGATACAGTTATCTTCATTTGAAATTTTAATCTCAACAGATTCTAACTGACTTACCACAATATTGAAGGAATTTAAATGCTATGCCATCGAGTCTCCATCTCTCATCCTCAAGTTATACAACTTCTTTCTCAGGAATAATTTATTTACTAAGGAATTAGACTGATACAACTTCCCCAACTTATCCCATAAATATTTGGCTATAGATTCCTCTGACACATTCAGTAATATTGAATCTGAGAGACAAAGTCAGATTGTTCTCTTCGCCTTCTGATCCAACGTTTTCCAGACATCTGTTGAAGTTCTTGTAGGTGCAGTATATGGATCCATCGTGATCCATTGATCTCTGTCCACCAACAAATCTTCCATCTTGAGCTTCCATAACTCAAAATGTTTCCCATTAAACTTCTCGGTCTTCATTTTTTAATTGATCACCATTTATTTTCACCTGAAAAATAAATACCATAGATCTCCCACTGTAACAAGGCTTATCACAGTCCCAAGCCAAACCCTTGACCACAAAGGCATCCCCATGAAGCCAACAAAGATCTGATACCAAATGTAGATTTTAACTTTGTACAATATTTTACTGCAAACATATTTTGAATAAAAGAACAAAAAAGATAGAATGGAAAATACACACATTACATAGATATTTTTCCCCTGGAAACCCAAACTGGGAAAACCAATATATTCTATATTCATTCATAGTGATACATTGTTTACAATACAATATACATATAGGAGCCAATGACATCCAAAACCCTAACCCAATGACCTGGATTAGTCAACAACCCTAATTCCTTAACTAGAAATAGAAAATCATTGAAAAAAACCATGTTCCTAAAAGCCACCCAATAATGGACATGAAAATCGAGGTGAAATGAAAGAGGAGGCAAAAATTTGACACATTTCCTGAGGAAAAAAACATTCTCGGGGGCACTTCCCCCAAACCCCTGAAGGGGGGGCCTAACAGCCTCCCCTCAAAGCCCCCTATGTGCCCGACGCAATGTAAAAGAGATTATATCTATTTGTGAAAAGAATATAACACATACCCAACAAAATGCTATCTCTAGCCATGAGTTATGTATATTAAAACTTCCTCTTATGTATATTAACACTTCTATGAATTACTATAATATATAGACATGAATAATAAGAACACATAAGAGGAAATTAGCTAGAGATAGCATTTTATGGACAATATTGTGCAGAACACTTCTTGAACACTTCTATGAATTATTATAATATATAGACATGTTAATATACATAAGAGGAAATTAGCCAAAAGTATCCTTAATAAGAACACATTACTGGACACCTCAGTTCTGAATCAAAAAAATAAATTTGATGAATCAGAATGTACACCTCAGTTCTCTCATAAAAAATGTTCATTTGACATTCCTCTTCCATGAGTAAATATTTTTGGCAGTTACAGCATGCAAGAGATGTGAAGGTTGCATTCAGGGCATGATAATTTAAATGATTTATGTGGAACGCTTAGGGGAACTGGGTTGGAAAGAACGATGACTTCTTCCTGGGAGAGTGGTACGAGTTAGCAAATGTTAAAGTACCATTAAAACTACTATAAAATAAAGGCTAACGTAGATGAAGTATGGGATGAAGTGTTGAACTAAGCTCAAATAGAAGGTGCTCGTTTGGAAGTATCCAACCATTCCAACTAATGTCCTTAAAGTTGTTGAGATTATAGATAGAACTGAGGTGTCCATTGATGCCAAAAGTATCCTTAAGAAGAAAACATTATTATTTTTACAAGAGCAGTTGAGAGCATTTTATGTATAAATAAGAAGGTTTATTGATATCATTGATTAGATGTGAAAATTGAGTATGTTATCTTCCTAGAATGAGAACACCCATTTAATTCCCTAAGCCAATCATCTTGATCAAATGGAGTAAGAAAATAATTTTGTGGATGGTATTAATTGCTTCATTTAGCCACCTACAATTTACGAACTTCTGAAATTATTAGATCCCTTACTGCTATTTTGGAGAAGCAAAATACTCTAAAAGCTACTTTGCACAATATTTCCTATAGGTCTATGATGGAGTTATATTAGCATGGAAAAATGTTAAATCACATTTAAACGGTCATTTCTATTATTTTTTTGATAGCTTCCATGAAATTTAATCAACTGTGTTGCAACCTGATTGATATTTGGTGCTTCTAATGGCCAATTTAAATTTTAAAGGCTTCCTTTGAAGTTTGCATGCATGGTGGACTACCATTGGTATTGTCAAGAGGAAAAATGACTTCTTGTGAGAGGAGGCAAATGGGATCCATTGCTAGTCGATGGTTGGAAGCAATAGCATTCAAATATGAAGAGAATGTCCCAATGATAAATGACCTATCAAGTGGAGGCAAATGGATCTATTAGTGTTTTACAAACACAAATGGTAATCCTTGTAAGATCAAAAGAATAGAAGAACCCTGACCTAGTGAGTAAATATTTTATAGGTCTATACAAAATTACAAATAGAACACCAAAGGTAGTTACTAGTTTGAAGATCCCTTGTCAAGAAAATCCAAGGTAAATCTTCCATGGTAATCTTGGGTAACCCCTTTATAGCCTTTACAACTCTAATTTATGTTTGTTGCTAGATACATTTCATTCATATTTTAATGGACATTTTTTTGAGGAGAGAAGATTTGAGACAAGCATCATATCTATTTTCTTGTTTGGTGTAATTTGTGCTTCATCTCTATTTTGTAGACACCGTGAGGAGAATGAAGGAAAGCCAATAAGTTTTTTGAGTCAGAAAAAATGTTGATTTGACATTCCTCTTCCATGAGTAAATAATTTTGGCAGTTCCAACATCGTTGACATCAAACAAAAGAACATTACTTGTCCTTTATACAATTCTGGGTTTTTGGAAAGAATAGTATAGGAAGGAGACGTGAAGGATGCATTCATAGGGAATGATCATTTAAATGATTTATGTGGCAAGCTTAGGGGAACTGAATTGGAAAGCAAGCTAACTTCTCCCTGGTAGAGTGCTACGAGTTAGAAAATGTTGAAGTACCATGAAAACTAATATAAAATAAAGCCTAATGTAGATGTAGTATGGGATGAATTGTTGAACCAAGCTCAAACAATAGCTGCTTGTTTGTAAGTATTTCCAAACATTCCCACTAATATCCTTAAATTTGTTTGGTCTATAGACATAACTAAGGTGTCCATTAATGCCAAAAGTATTGTCATTTGAAATGCATGACTAAGTTCACCATTCATTGCAAGAATGAAATCTGATGAAGAACCTGTAATCATGAGGTCTTCTACGATGAAAATAGAAGAAAAATAAAACTACATTGATTCATAGCAGCCCAACTACAAGGAAACATCTATTGTAATGGATTCAGAGATAGATGAAAAGAAGGGAGTTGGCTACAGAAAAATCTCGTATCCAATCAATGTTAAGGGTCACAAATATTTAGAGAAAAGTAATAAGATAAGAGAACATGCCAATAGAGGTGTTACTGTAGATACCAGGAGGCTCATTCCATTTTCAGGAGAATGGACACTTAACTATCATGAATTAATTTCTTTATTAGACATGTAGTCCACCCTTTTCTTTGTTGAAAGAGTAGTAGAAAATGGAACTTTGACAATGTTAACAAATTAAGGAAACACATACCTTTAAAATATTTTCCCAAAAGAAAATTTCTATCTCTCTTTTAAGTGTCTCAACTCTCAAGGGCAAGGGAAAATTCCAAAAGGATTCTTTGCATCCCTGTCTTGAGTGAAGTAGTTATATGAAGACCTTTCATATCAGGTGTCTTTGAAAGGCAAAGCCAAGCATAATGTAACCAACTACAATGTCGATGCATGAAATCTAACAACAGGTACAGGTCCACTAAAATTTAACAATGTTGATGTTGATTACTAGCCCTAGATGCAGGTCCACCGAATTTTTTTTGAATCACCTTGGATAAACATATCCTCAAGTAAAATCTATATTAGATATGGGAATGATGGCATAATAAGCATACCCCATTAAATTTGAAGGGGCATAAACATGCATTTATTGAACACTAAAATTGTTTTACAAACTAATTGATGCTTTACTTATATAACAACACTTCATCCAATATTAAGAATGAATCATTTCACTTAAACATGGTTGATGAATGTGGAAATCAACTAGAAATGTATCTTAGCTGGCAGTCAAGCTAGAAAAATGCATTACTTGCAAGATACATGTATCAAACTAATACGAGAGAAATATTATCAAATAAATACACAAAGGAGCAATCAAACTTGTTTTTAAAAAAATACCTTGCTACCATAGAAAATTCATTGGACATATCACACATCAATCAGAGTTAATAACCTATTAATTTACCATGAAGCACTCTGAAAAGTGTACAACGATATACTGTTTGTACAAAATTTCTACAATGATTCTTCTAGTAATTAGAATAGAGAAGCAATTGGCAAAATTGCTAGTATATAGACAAACTATGGTAAAGAGGTTACTATCACAATACATGATCTAGGATCACAAGTATATGGTGCTCTGTTTGCAAAAGAGTTTCATTATCTAAAAGACAACAAAAAAAATGGATGGTGTAAGCAGTTCTTTTATGGCTTTAAGAATAGGGTCTTTACCATCATTGCTCTTCTTTCCTCTGAGGGAACCCTTCCAATTCTTAAATTCATCAAGATTAAGGCTCTCCATCATCATATAGAACATGATAGTTAACCTTCTCATCTGCCTCCAAAACCTTCCTTGTAAATAGACATGGTATCTCTAGCCTCAAATGTATACTCTAACATACTGAACCAGAACAATGAATATTTCTTCAAATTTCCATTGGTTTTCCAACAAAATTTCCCAAATCCTCTGAGTACTAAAGGAAGCCAATAACAAGACATGGATTACTGTCTATTCAAAGTGTTCCTTTCAACTGGACTTTGATGTTGACAAAAGTTGACGAGGAGAGTAAAGGCACGATCAACGTCAGAATATATATGGATGAATCAATGGACATGAGGAGTGCGTACATATCGTGCTTGACATGTTAGAGGAATGTAGGGACACAATACTTATAGCAAGAGTACTTCCTCTGAATCTGTGAATACTTCGTCTAAATTGCATGTGTGTTTATAGAACTGATGCATTTTATAGTATTTGTGTTGTAGTTGTGTAAGCAGCTTGCTTGAAAATTTGGCGGTGTTATTATTTCTCTCATAACCAAATCCTTTAGAATCACAATCTTTCTAGTTGTGATTCTCTCAAGAGAGGGTAGTGAATATGAGGTACTTTTTCTTCCTGCAAATCCAAATGTCTATATCTCAAAAGTTCTATCCAAAAACATGTGTAAACTGCAGAGATACTACTTTAGGTTATTTTAGATGCAATTCATCAGGGATAGATCCTGGAAAGATTGGAAATAGAAATGATTTTGGAAGCTTTTCGTTTACACGAGATGGAGATTGTGATGCTGAACAACACCCCCAAAAAAATGTAGACAATGCAAAATAACCCATATGTCAGAGTGGAGTGCTCCGTACAAATTGCATTGACTGTCTGGATCGTACACTTGTTGCACAATTTGCATATGGTTCGGAAGCTTTAGGCCGTCATTTGTATGCTATGGTCTTGTCAAATGGACCCAAATTGGATCTTGATAGTGGAATTGCTTCTACACTAATGGAAATGTACCAGAGTATGGGTGATGCTCTTGCAATTTAGTATTGTGGTTCTACTTTAGGATTATTACGTTACGTCTAAATATTCTCTAATCTACTATTGTAGGTGTATAATGTGCCTCCACATAATTTTCAGGTCTTCATAGAGAGGTCATGAAAGTTGAAAGCTACAACACAAGCTCATGAGTTTTTGAAATCAATCAAATGATATTACAACAGTGCTTATACTGATGGGGAAAATTTATACACAGGATTCAATAAATTATTGTATATTGGACATATTATTTGATTGAAAAGTAAAGATGAAAAAGTGATAAATTATACTTGATATTGATTCACCCCCCTCCCCCCCTCTCTTAGTATCAACAAGTAGAAACACTGGTGGAACATGGATATCCAATATTTAACTTCCTAATTTTCACCATATTTATTTTATGCAACAATGAAGTGAGCACGGACTTCTTCGGAGCTATAACTAATATTATAAACCACTTTTGGATGTGGGTATTTGAAAACATATTCCCTGGGTATTTTCAACCACAAGAAGGGAAGCCTGCTTTGTGGGAGCTTGATTCATATTACTATCTTCATGTTGGGGGGAATGGAGATGAGGCATGCACTGATAGTCAATTGTAAGTGTTTACTTTCAACATTAAAGAAATTATGGTGAATGCACAAAGAGGTCTCATGGCTATATATATTTCATGGAGTTTCACAAAATTTTTAACAAATATACTTGTACTCTACAAGAAAAAGTTGAAGATTGTAGGAGTTCCAGTACTTGAAATTTTTGTTGATCAAATTTTATTTCAAGAAAGATTATAATGCTACTATAATGGAGGGTTTTGGAGAACCACTTCTTGACGCACTTCTTTTTTAAATGGAGGTATTTGTTTGTTTCAATTTTGCATGTGTGAAATTTTTATTTGAAAAAGATCCCAGGCAGGCTGTCTCAACCGGGCAGGTTGTCTCAAGGTCATTATTGTTTCTTGTTCCAAGCATTGGCATTTTTGAAGGTCACAGATAAGGAATAAATCTTTAACACGTTTTTTTTTTGTGTATGGGTGATTTGTGTGTTGTGTGTTGACGAGTAATATATCGAGCACACATCTGTGGTTCAAGTAAAATTAATATTTTCAATACAAAAATAAAGAGTTGATAACTATAAAAGCAAATGCATGTCAATTTTTCTTCCTTCTAATTTTTGCACCTTACTTATTAAGGGTGGATTCTGGTGCTAATTCCCTCTTTCATGTACAATTACAGCCACAGGAAAAATACTTGTCAATTTTTCTACCTTCTAATTTCTACACCATACTTACTAAGGGTGGATTCTGCCATTCATCGATGAGTATTTATTTCCTCTACAACTAATTTGAATTATATAAAAAACAACAAACTACTATTTGGGATGACTTGTTTGGGCTGAGAAACATATTGATGAAATCCTGTCTAAATATACAATCTAGTTTGAGGGGTAGAAGAACACAATTTTATCTTCGAAGAGATCTTTGTTTCAAAAGAATTCCCATTGTACAATCCTTTCAGTCCAAATAAGCACAACATTATTGATGAATTTTGAATAACTAGAGAACTGAAAAAAAGATTATTGATGTTCAACACAATTAGATAAAATTCTACAGAACTCTAATCTCCCAAAGAATTCCCTTGGAGTGCCTTGAAGCTGCTCGAAAAAAACAGACTGATGGAATCTGGGTGGGTAAAAATGGTATCTCTTGTATTATTAATTGTCCCAAAAACTTCCCACACCCCTTTCCTCTATAAGTGAGATGGGATTTTGTGGGTTGTCTTTGGTTTTCTTCCTTTGGTTGTCCTTAACTTTAGATGGCTTCTGGGCACTGACTAGCCCATTATTTTGCCTCTTCTTGATGGCTGGCTTGATGACAAGTGTGACCAATAAACCCCGAGGCACCGTCAAAGGTGGCATCATCCTCGTAGCTGAAGGTTGTAATCTAGTCTGAACATAACAACACAAGAGAATAAAATAGTTAGCATCACTTTTCAGTCAACAAAAATAAAAGTTGTGTTAAATAAATATGTTTGCATGTAGTCTTACCATTTCAGGTGAGGTACAAGTATCTTATGAGGAAAATAGCTTATGCCCAAACAATTTATAACTTGTAGGTCTGTCTTCAATAGGCAGTGCTTCAGTTGGTTTTTGGGGTCTTTTGGAAATGGAAAGATTTTTAGCACCACATTCTAGTGATGCCAATGGAGCTTCATTGATTTTCTTATTTCGACCAGATTTAACATTAGATGGATTCTAAGCACCGACTAGTCCATTATTTTTTAGAGATCCCTTCTTGTTAGCTGGTTCAAGAACATGTGTGTCCAATGACCTATGAGGCACTGCAAAAGCTTCCATTGTCCTCATAGCTAAAGGCTATAATCCAGTCTAAACATATCAACATAAGAGACTAAACAAGTCAACATCCTATTCCAGTTAATAGAATTAAAGGATGCATTCATCCCCTACCAGATGTGTTGAAAGTTAGTTCCCTACCAGATTCTGATAAGATTAAATTTTAAATTCAGTGCACTGAGTTGTTTTTCTACAATAAACAACTATATTGATTTTTTGGATATCCCATAAATTTGTAAAAAAATGGCACTTTTAGTGTTGGATTTCACAAAAACTACGGTGAGATACTTTATATATTTCTCAAGTAGGTGTAAGGAGATGAATGGATTGGGTTCACAATGTAGAAGACAAATTTGAAAGGGAACCTTTCATACTCTATGCTTCATTGACAAATCCATCTATTACTTTTGTTGGTGATTATATTTTTGTTCTAATGACAAAAACATAGAAGTCTATTGATTGTTGTGAATAAATATATCTAACTAATTAGAAAATGCTCATATTAGAGGGAGAATAAACCCAAGTGGGATACATGTCATTTATTCATTTAGATTGTCTATTGTTATAAGATTGGTTTCTTATATTCTAATCAACGGTTTTTAATCTATATTGTCTTCAGATGCAAACATACAAGCTTAGCTGAATTTACAATATTCTACAAGATGCCTGATAGCTTTTAGGTATGCCTTAATATTTGAAAAGTTGTCTTTTCCTTAGAAGAGCTCCGAAATTATTTCTTCTTCAAGTTGGTTTTCTCATTGTGGGATTTTCTAGTATGTTCTAATTTTCATAATATTGGTTGTTTGCATGACTCTTCAATAGATGAAAATGGTGTAAGAAACCATCACCATGTTACCCGAATAAATTTAAGTCAGAATATGGCACCGATCCATAAACAAAATCAGAAATTGGTTCCTAACATTGACTACAGTGCATTAAGGGAATCTGGAGCTAAAAATCTAGATCTTTGGGTGAAAGGAGAACTTTATCTAGTTGACCCTTTGTCCAAATCTCATCTTGATTTCAAAACAATAACATGACTATGTCGATTTGTATTCCATGGAAACAATGGTCTTCTAGGATACTGTAAAATTTGGATGGTAACCGGATTTCCCTTGAACAAAAAATCCAAGATATTAGTGTCAAATTAAATCATATCCATCACTCAAATATGGTTCAGTATCATGAAATCATAAGATTGAACCAAATAATAGAAATCTTGAATTGAAGCCATGTGGATGAAATGCTTCAAGTGAAATCCAACTCAACAAGAGAAATTAAAATGTTGAAAAATGATATCTATCGTCTCCATAAGAGACTCTCTTCCTTAAAGGAAACTCCAGTGGGGTTGAGGAATAGATCAAAAGAGTTGAAACCATTATCATGTATGGTAAAGAGGGGAGGTGCCTATAAAAAAAGGGTGTTTGGGGTGAAGTCCATATTAGATCCAAGTTGTACTGATATTGTGGATTTGTGCGAAACTGTGTTGAAGAAAAGTGACATTAAATCAATGCTCAAACAACCAAAATTTGATGCTTTGAGGAAAGAAGTAGTTAACCAATTCATTGCAAACTTAACAATTGATGTAAAGGATGGTCAAGGAGTTTGTGATGATAGAGGGATCAACAGGGAAGCATATGCAAGTCTTTTTAAAGTTCTGAGAGAGGGAATGTTGAATGTCGGAATTAAGAAGATTTTGGTTCCTCGCCCTTTTCATGTGCAAAAGGAGTGTGGACTACGAATCAAAAAAATTGTTGATTATTTGGGAGATGCATATCAATTAGAAGCAGTGCATGAAGTTACAAGTAATAATAAAAAGAAAGTATCAAGTGAAATTATTCCATTAATGAGAAAAAATAACTTGTGGTATGACCTAGAGCAGGTATTACAGCTTATGGTGAGGTACTATGACATCCCTATTGAGGAGACATGTGGGAAATTGATTGTTGTCCTAAAATTGGATGAGATGGAGTTAATCAACAACGAAAAATATGAAAGATTTTCAATCACACTAATGAATCGTGCATTAGATCCAAACCTTGATAAGACAAGTGATAGATATTTCCAAGTTCAATCTGAAGATCACCTTTTTTGGTTGGGAATTTTTCGTGTCAACAAGGAGTCCCATGAGTCCTTGAAATTTGTTTTCAGCAAAACATCTTTACCATCAATTATGTCTTCACATGATGCAGGGGAAAAATTATATGCGGAACAATATGGTTCATATTTTGTGGAATGGAACCTTGCAACTGATTTAAAAATCTCAAGTGTATGTACACCATTTCTCATGGCGCAAATGCAATGCATAGTTGCTTATATTGCATGAAGAAAAAACAAAAAGATCGAAGTTGGAATGGTGGTATTTTGAGTTGTCATCAAAACCTTCCTCCCAACCGTGATCAACTTGATCCAAATCTAGATGCAATTCTTCCTATACCATTGATTAGGGTGCACATGTGCACTTTGCATGCATTTTTGAGAATTGTTGATAAGATGGTGTATTTATATATTTTGTTTGCATGGAACAAAACCCCACAGGCTGAAAGTAAAAAGTCAATTGAGGCAATTGAAAGCATTCTTTCAAAAGCAGGTTTGCATGGTGGACATGTTAAAATTGAAAAAGATATTAAGAGGTCAGGTACACGAGGAAATTTTCCAGCAAAGCCATCAATGTCAGGTGTCAAAGCATGTCATTTTCTTGAAAACAAATGTGGACATGGATGTTGGGGATTGTATGAAGAATTAATTGATGCAGAAGATGATTGCACTAGTGAAGGGCATGAATCAACTAGAAAGAAGAAATGTTCTTGGAGGTCACTTTCATCTTTTTTTATACTGATGGATAAGGAAACATTCATGGAAGGTGATGCAATAACCTTTCAAGAAGCTAATATAGACTTCATAAAAGAAATGATGGAAGCCTAGGGAGAAAACCGTATGACACATTATATGGTATGCATATTAATTTTCATCCCACTAGTACTTTCCTTTGTATGTTTCTTTACTATACATAATTTATTGTAAATTAACTTCATTTTGTACATTTGTTTGGTATTATAAGATAGATTGATGCCAATATTTGCAGCATCAATTATTTGCACATGGACCATGGTTTGAAAGAAAATATGGAATCTTGGCACTACTAAATTTGAATGTTTTTGCGACGAAGTTTCATCGGAATAGGGTCGTTGTGCGACCAAGATGATTTTTTTTTCGTTGAAATCAATTCGTCGGTCTAGTGACCACACATGGATCTTCATCGGTCTAGTGACCAGGAAAAGAAGCCTGTTCATAATAGGTAAAAGTTACCATTCGTCAGTCCATCGACCAAGATTAGTCGGTCTAGCGAACAACTTTAGTCGCAAGCCTTGCTAGCATCTCTAAGGAAAACATAACCTTGGTCACTCTAGCGGCCATAATTAGTCGGTCTAGTGACGAATTCTAGTTGATCTAATGACATTCTTAGTCACAAGAGAGACCAAGACAACCCTAGAAAACTTAGTCAATAAACCACGGTTAGTTGGTAGAACAACGAACATTAGTCGCTAGACCGACCAACCCTGAAGATAAAAAGGTCAAACGAAGGATGAACATGTAGTCGCTAGAGTGATGAAGTTACATACTTTGTGACCAAATGGCTATACAAGTGACGAACTTGTTCGTCGCAAGCGAGACAAATGTTGGGTTTTTTTTTTTTTTAAATATGCCATTCACATAGGAATAAGCCTAGACTAGCAATCTACAAAAGCATACTTTCATTATGTACTTGGGAGCTGGAACTGGAGTCAACCCCCTAATGTTCAATACCGATGATCCAATTTACCTTCTCATTTCTAGATGTAAGCACCATTGTGATGAGTCTCAATCCATGCTATGGGATTTAATATCGAGCCTCAAATTGTGGAAGGTAAATCTAGAGCATTGGGTGAAGGAGCTTTCACAGCAGTAGACCTCCCTTATGGAGTAGTTGGGCACTATTAAATCGAAGGAATTCTTGTTAGATGTGGAAAATAAATGCCTAAGAGAAAAATCCAGGGAACAAGAAGATGAAATTTAGAAGCTACAATGACATGTAAAGAAGATGGAGCATGAGCAGTCACCCGGGTTGGCATTCTATAGACACAATTACATTTAGAAGTCTTCAATGGGTTCACTCCCAATAGCAAATATGTCACTCAATGAGGACCAAAAAATGGAGCATCCACATTGTCAATAGGCTTAGAGGTCAAATACTACCCATCCACCAACTACTGGAAGCATTGAAACTAGAGTGCAAGGCCATAGAAATTTTCATGTTTTTCTATAAATGATTTGTAGGGTAAAATTGTTTTGTTAGTAGGCATTGATAGTCCTTCTATTGAAGGTTAGTATCATTAACTGCATCCTTTCAATGACGATGACATGTATAATAGGAATAATAATATATGGACTATCTCTCTTGACTATGGAATTTGGGAAATGATAAAGACATAATAAATGAGAACCTGTTAAGCCCTAATATTGGCTCATTACCCCTTAATTGGGGCATATTATATTAGTAATGTTATTTTATTTATGTCATATTTAGGCCATTAGTTGTAATTATACCTCCTAGTCTCCCATATATACCAAGGAGACATTTTCATTTTGAATCATCTTGTACTTGAACATTTAAGTGGGGTAAAAGGAGGTTTCCCCCTCAAAGAGGATTATTATCTGAAATTATCTCTTTTTCAAGGCATTGAGTACTTTTTCTGAGGTTTTTCTATGCTATATTGATATTTGGTTCTTAACATATGGTATCAGAGCTCAAGGTCTTGGGGTTTCGCTGCTACATCTGAGACACCGTGGAATTTTCGCTATAATTTTTTTTCTAAAATGTTTCAGAAGAAATGACTTGGAGGATATTTATTATATGGGTCAAGGTACATTGGGTTAAAAATTCAGCTTCTGAGGCCTTATACTTTAGGCGATACAACCTATACAATATAGGGTTCTGGAATCATCCTGAAATGAGTCATTGTGTAATTTTTGCTATAAAAAAATTTCTGTAACATTTCAAACCCTGAAATATGGAGGCCATTTATAGAAATTAGTAAGGTATCTATGATAAGAAGTTAAGATTTTGGGTCATCTTAAATTTGTAGATACACCTTGTGTAAGATAGGGTATCTGACTAGTCTCAAGAAGGTGTTCCAGGTAAAACAATCATAACTTCTTGCTAGAGTATCTAAATTGAGTGGGACTAGTTTCATTGGATTGTGGACAGTCTGTAGTATTTTGGGTGCAAGTTTCATAATTTGATATCAATTAGTTTGTGTGGGGCATGCTATACAAGTGAGATCTCGTGGAAAGGCCAAAAATCAACAAGTTGTGAGGAAGTTACTGTAAATCCCACTTGGTACATCCAATCTTGATCAGACCTATGGCATTGCAGAGAAGAAATATCATAGAACTACCTAAAAGAAAGTTTCATACCCAGAAGGGCTGAAACTTGGGAGATAGAACAGAATAAATATTGTCTAGCATAACCGCCTCAAAATCAAGATTCAAAAGTGATACTTGGCCAACATGCCACCAAAAAAGGGACCT
>SNQJ01S0068229.1:0-16195 GCA_010110895.2 Picea sitchensis | reverse complement strand
GCAATTGTAGATATCCAATTCATGGATGCAAAGATGAATCATCCTCAAAATATAATTGTATTGATACTTACCCTGAAATTACAACAAAAGTGGATAACATAGGCGATGACACCAAAGGTAGACATAGACAGTGAAATAATAAGTAAACAATATCCCTTGGAGAGAATTGGTTTAAAAAAGAACACATTCATCAAATGGACAAGGGATTCTAGTATTAAAAAAGGCATTCCTTCCACTCACAGGGCATGTGGAATGGAATAGGAACCTTGACACTGGATTGTTTTAAATATCCTATTCATAGTCTGGACAAAGACAATACACACCACATTACTAAACTCAATTGAATGATAAAAAGTTCTTCCCATTGCTACAATTAATCACCACATAGTACATAAATCTAAATTATGGCATCAACTAGGAATCAAATCCAAATTTAAGAAAAAGATATTTTCCTTATTTATGATAAATTATTATAAGTTGCACTTAACTATAGGGAACATAATTACAATTGTGTGCGTGTCATAGGTTCAACTATATCATTATCTCAAGGAAATATTTAATAAATAAGTGACCAAAAGAACAAACCCACACAAACATGGTGACAACAACAATTGCAAGGTATACTTATATGGAACTTAGTATCTAAATCTAGTTAGAAGGAACATGATCCAAGTTATTGGCTTTAGTCAGTTAATGCCCTAGATGAAAAATATAGAGTAATTTTGGAGACAACCAAACACAGTTACAATGGTATGTTGTTCTAGACATTGCAATAAATCAAATGATATATTAATTGCCCCAAAACTTCCAAGAATGGGGGACCGTGTCAGAGTGAATCTATATCTAGCATTAAAATGGTGGGACTGTCTTTGTAATAATTATTTCAGTCCTAAATTGAGTGCCAAGTTAGTATCTTTAGTAGCTTTAGGGAGCTATAGAGATTAGGTCTAGATGTCTTGCATTAGGCCAATAAGAGTCTAGGATTGCTAGGATTAGGATGTAGGTTAGGTTTAGGGTAGGCCGAGGTATGTAGGGGTAGCCTAGGTTAGGTTAGGAGGTTTGAACCTCCTAGGAGGAGCAAGAAGCATATTAAGAGGATGATGAACCTTAGGGTCACCAAATTCAATGTGTACTACATTGATTTAGGCTAGCAACAATGTTGGCTAGAGAGACATACCTTGGGCATTGTGACCACCGCCATGCATCCTTAACAATCGTGGAGTCAACATAACTTTGTCTTCTTAAATTCAAATTTCCTAAAGAAAATCATTGATCTCCACATTCATTACGAAATATCATGATAGTCATAAATCAACAAAAAATCACCTTAAACCAGTCCTCAACAAGGTCCATACCTTTGAGTGATGAGGTGCCTCCAATGTTGCTCCTCTCCATCCTGCGATTCATCACATGACTTAATTATATTTCAGAATAGTAATTAAATATATAACAACCTCTACAAATTAATGACTAAAGACGAATACCTGAATGAGTTTCTTTTCATTTCAAGAATAAATTATTCTCTACTGAACAGGACCAACCACATGAAGGTGGAATCTCTTTTGGCCCCTCCCCCCTTCTCACATCACTCTCATTTCCCCATACCCAATCTATCTAGATTTTACAACTATAATTAGAAATGATAGTAACATTAAATGTAAGAAAAAAAATCCATCGCCATGTGCTAAAACAAAAAACATGAAAGCAAATAACATTCATGACATGTAGGAAAACAAAATACATTACATTGGACCAGAAATATATTGGATTTATATTAATAATAAAATGTCTAATCATTTGTTTTTCTTCTTGTTGTTGTTCTTGGTCTCCATGAAAGCACAAATTAAGTTATCATTATAATTTAACTCATCCCAAACAGTTATTGGGCCTTCTTGAAGTGTTGCATCATCAGTACTCAACACCTCACGCCATGATGAACTTCTAGTATTTCGGCGTGGAGGTTGAGGATGCACATGGGCATCCACTGCTACAAAAACAAAAAACATTCAAGTGATATTGTTATTCACTGTTCCTAGGGAAATTTAATTAATACATATTTAATTACAATGTTTTATACCTGGATTATTCGGTGCAGTAGAAACAGTAGTTGGTGCCGGATTGTTGTTTATGTGCTTGTTGATCTCCGCTCTCAATCAACATCTACATGCTCTTCCATATGAAACAATATAAGTATTTAGTACAGAATATACCCTAAATATTAATACTCAATGAAAAATGGAAAAAACATTAAAAATGTGTGCATACCACCATGTAATGGTGCTTCAACAACAACGCTTGAATCAATATGGGGGTTGGGATGTGGTTCATCGGGTACATCAGGAGCATTGGTAACATTGTCACTCTCCTGCGAATTTGGAAAAGACACGCATTATTTTACATTTTAAATGAATAAAAAATATATTTTACATTACAAGTAATCAATGAGTAAAACTAATCGACAAGTTTTTAATTTAATTTTCTTTACCATGTCCTCTAGAGAGACACATGGCAATTTGCCCAAGATTCTTCATCGCGCCACTACGCCATCAAAATTCTGTGTGAACCCGACCTTTAGATCTTCTTTTGTGGCTTCGTCGTTGAGAAAATCCCCCTGCATTGAGCAATATCAAAATCATTAGTCACTAGTTGTAATGAATTACATATTTTGTGATGATGATAAAAAAAAAGTAAAATGTTTAGGCACTTACAACCCATGCCTTCAATCTTCTCTAACCACCTTGGCCCAGTTTATGTTGGCCGTGTTTGTCTTGTCTTGCCTTTTTTTCTTTGGAAGTGTCTTGGAGTCTACACAATATTTTGAAATATGTTAGATATTGATTGTTTTCCTCGAAAAGTAAACAAAAGACCATCATAGTAAATTGAAAAGACCTCTTACCTTCCAGGTCTAGGAGGTTTCTTCCCTTGTTCTTTCATCGCTAATTCTCTTGCATCGAGAATAATTTCTTTCCACTCCCTCTCGGGGACAACCAAAGGGCATTCACACTTGGGGTCCTGTACTAATTTATTCCTATGAGCCTCTCTAACATGTTTCAAATGATTTTCTATCCTTTTTAGGACTTCCAGCTTATTGAACGAGTCACCGAACTCGCCAACCAATTTGGAGATAAGAAGGCTTTTCAGTTTGAAATTTTGTTGATTCCATCGTAGTCGACTAGTCGACCCAAAAAGTTCTAATGCATAGTCATGCAAACTATGGTAGAACACATTGTTTCCTGTAAAACATCGTCATCATTATTAATTTAAATCTCACTGATATGTGATTGTTTAAACAATTATATAACAAGAATCTCGATAAATACATATATTAAATACCTGGCAGTTGTACTATTTTTAGAGGAACCATGTCTTGGTTGACCAAAAATGATACTGCAGTTTTTCATGTGCTTTGGATACGTGTAGCACCAGGGTAACAATCAATGAAAGAGTGATTTGTTCCATGATCATGTACACCACCTGCATGATCTGGCGTGTGCTGTGGGGGTGTGGCATCAAATATATCAAATTACAAAATTTAAAACCAAAAATTGATATTGTTAGATGACATGACTTACCCCATAATTTTCTATCTTAATGCCTAATTCAGCTATCCTTAGGAAATCCTCATCTGTTTCCAGCCTAGCATCGACCAAATCCCAGAATTCCCTATTGGCCTTTCTTAGGGAAAATTCTATTGTGTGCAAGGGGTCTCTAGAATCAAATATCTCTTCATCACTTATATATTCATCGTTTTCAGTTGATGTGGTGCTAGGAACGGGGCCTTTGCCCTATCAAAGCCTTTTCCACGCTTAGGGCCTTTGCCCCGATCACCACTTTGGCATAATTTCAAGAAGAATGTTAGTACGTGCAAGAAATATTGAAAAAACAATATATGAAATAATGGAATATTGGAAAATATTATCAAATGAAACATTCACACATAGAAATTAAAAAATATTTGGAAATGAAACATCGAGCAAAAATTAGCAAATGGAACATTCCGAAATAAACTAAAATTTCGTCACAAATGCAACATTCACAAATTAAATAATCCCTTTTTAAGTTTGGGTATAATGGGTTTTTTATCGTAGCAAAGGAAGACATTCCTGGGTCGACTCGATTCATATTGTAATCGACTAGCAACTCTTCGCATGTCGTCATTGTTTTCACTGCACATACAAATATCCTATTACCTTCATGATCCTAAAAAATGCAATTGGGTTCCTTTCTTTCTGTCCCAGGCCTTGTACTATTTATAACACCTTCAATATTCCCCGATGCCTTTGGCCTTCCATCAATATGCATAGTCGCTCCTTTATTTTTATTATTGTCTTTCAGCTGTATATAATTTGCGGCGAGTGCGTATCTCCTTATACTAGGCATATATTGGACTAGCCTCAACCATACTCCATAAGTGTAACATGGTCCAACATACTCAAACAATTCAACCAATCCACCATATTTTACCTTTATGCCGTCCATGGAGAATAAACCAAGGCCATGGATGGATGACAGAGCAATGCGATACATCCTCTCATTAACACAGAAGTCAGTGTCCAACTCTGCATGTTCCTTGGGTGCCCACTTTTTTAGTAGGTGTTTGTACCTCAAGGGAACCTCGATGTCACCTATGCTCTCATCGTCATAAGAGCATGATCCTCCTTCATCAAGAAATAATTTCATGCGCCTACCAAACTTTCTTCTGACTTTTTCACCTCTAGTTGATTTCTCCTTGTTACATGTGCTGGATATGTTTTCCCTTGTGCCTCTTGAAATTTCATCGCTCGAGCTAGATGATAGGTATGATAGATACATATTTGGTTGTACCTACACTCCATTGAGGGAGAAGGAAATGATAGGCCAACTATCTTCATATTATAGTATAGCTAAAGATAAACATTGAAAAGATAAGGGAAATGTAAGGATATTTCTCATGATAACTATAACTAACTCACTGTTAACTATCTCACTGTTAGAAAGGCATTAATTATATTGACTCCGCTCACCCTTTTCTGAGACTCTTTTTCCTTTTATGACTTTTCATCTTCCTCATTAATTAATAAATTTCTTTCCATTTGTGCTTTCCATTTTAACTCAACAACAAAGTGATATTTGTGTGTCCTATCAAAGAGAGGCAAACAAAATGATTTTCTTAGATGCAAAGAAGAAAATCGTGTGCCCTAACAATTAAAATCATTCAATAACATAAGGTTTTACAATTTTCTGACAAAAGGAAAACTCTACATGGCCTCTTCTTTAATGTTGATGATTTGATCAATCAACGAACTGATGGCAAGAAAAACGGGAGGGGGAGAGGTTAACGCCAAAATGTTAATGCACAAACTAGCAGGTTGGATATGGTAAGGTAGCTTAGCTAGAAAAGCGCTAAGGAACATAACAAGATCCCCTCGAAGGTGTCACAATGGATCAAGTTGTCTCTATTTATGTCTATGTATTCATGCAATAGACCAAGGGAGGGTTACCTACTACTTCCATAGTGACATGTATTTGTGCAATAGATATGTCAAGACAGTAAAGATTTAATGATCAGTATCCAATGAGAGATGTGCACAACCAACTCTATGGGTGGAGCTCAAAAATACTTGATGATAGGTGGGATTGGTAGTTTGTGGGAGTGGCATAGATGCTTAGGAAAAACACACTACAAGAAGACATGTGTCTATAAGGGATATGGAGTCAAATGTACTCATAAATTTGAATGATATGACCTCAGGATAGAATATCCTGAGGTATATATATGGCTATATATGGCTATCAAGGTTTATGTATGTGTGTCACTGTTATTCAATATGTCAAGCATACCTCTACTTGATTATTTTTTTCCCTATAAATTCCCCTCTCAAACATTTACCTTTATTACATCCTTCCCTCAGATTTCACTTCATCTTTTCCCTCTTCTCCCAACTTTATGTGCTTGTGATTTCTTTTTTTAAATTTGAACTCTTCCCCTCTCTAAGTCCCATTTAGACTTAGTTACTTCCTTATTGTATTTTTTTTTTCTGTTACTTCCTTATGTATCAACCCTAGGGGTTTTAAGTAGAAGGTATGGAGCGTGTCATGTGTAAGACGATATAAGTTTTAAATGTTTGAAATAGGCTCAAGATTTGGAGTCAAAAGAAGCCATTCTAATTCAGTCTTTATGTTAGAAAGACAATGATGATTTGGTGGTTGTATTTGTTTATGTGGATGAATTAATCATCATAGATAGTAAGGTCATCACAATTCAGAAGGTAAAATCTGATTTTTGTTCAACTTTTGACAAGACTGGTTTAAGACTCCTTCATTATTGTGTAGGTATAGAATTTTGACAAACAAATGGTTGTGTTTTGTGTCACAAACCAAGTATGCTACAAGTTTGGTGAGGAAATTATTAAGGGTTGGTTGTATGTGAAGAAATCTTCAGTTGCCTTTTGAGGATCAGATGACTTGTATTTTCCAAATACTCAAGTCTCATTTGTAGCATGTGAAGAACCTTCAGTTGTATTCTGATGATCAGATGAATTGTAGTTTCCAATTGCTCTGAGATCATTTGTAGCATATGTGATGCAAGAGCATCGCTCCACCTCATCACATGCACCAACACACGATCACTCAATGAAGAAAGGGAGAGGCGTCGACCCTCCTGTTTTTAAATTTTTGAATATTATCCGATGTGGATTGTTCATGTTGTAAGGTTGTAAGAGCCGACCACACATTTGTCTAGGTAGTGGTTGAGTTTTCCTTAAATGGTAGCCTATAGCAAGCCCAGGGCGTATTCAGAACTGGGCATCCATTTATGTAATGTAGCCTTATAAGTATTGTGCCACAATAGAGAAAGCGATGGCACTAAGATGGTGAAGATGATAAGATCATGGAGCCCTCGTCTTTGTAAGGAGAGTAATTAGGGAAATAGGACTCAGAGGAGAGAGATAAGTAGAGAGGTATCAAGAGAGAGAAATGAGACTCGGTAGTAGTCCAGTTTTTGTAAACACATTTGTATAGACATTCTAAAATTAATACGAAGCAGTTTTTCCTACCCATGAACTTTCTGTGTGCATTTATGCATTTGAATGTCACTTGTATGTTGTAGAAACAGGTGATAGATAAATTTTAATATATGTTTGTGAGTTTCTCAATTTCATTTTGGTTCTTTAGGTTGTACAAGGAGTGCACAACAAAACATTGGAGGTTCTGTAGCCAGTGAAAGGAGTGTGCATATGAATTCTGTGGAATTAGAGGAGAACGTGCCAGGAGGGCACACCAGAGTGGTCACAGAATCAAGGAGAAACCTCAGAGTTACTAAATATTCGGGAGGTGAGACTGTGCAGAGAAGGCATAGAGAGAAAGAATCACAGAGGTTTTGCAGAGCTCTACTAGGTGTGCATTGATTCGGTGCAAGTGTGCACAGAAGGAACTCTTTTTTGAGTTTGTAAGGATATAGAGTTACTGAACACTCTGTCAAGAGAAGTGCTACAAGGTGTGCATCGAGCAAGGAGAATGCCAAGTGGGCAAGAAGATTTATTTTTGAGAAATCCTTCGGATCTGAGTTTGAATAAATCCCAGGGACGCAAGAAATGCGTGGGAAATCGAAAACTTCCAAGAGGTCAAGCTCAGGAGGGACAACGTTTCCAAAAATGTAGACAAGACCCAAAGTCTCTAGGCTTGCGGAAGAATCAAAGGTTGAAACCTTCGACACTTAGAAAATATTCTAAGGAAAAGAAGGAACAAAAGATCAGGAGGAGGAGCACAACTGTCATTGGATTGACACTGGGAGAGAAGATATGGACTATTGAATCTCACGTCCAGACACACAGAATAAAGTGAAAGAGAAAAGGATCTAAATGGACGGTGGAGAGCCTGTGAGGAGGAAGCATCGATAACTGACAACCGTTAGATCAAGAGAAGTTTCATGGAGGATAACGATGGGACCATTCCACCCTAAAAGTGCAGGAGGTTAGATCTGGGCCATCATATCTAGCATAGAGGACCGATAGTCGTCGAATCTGGGAGAAGTTTCATGAGGTATAACCCTTGTGTAAGCAGAGCAGAAAGGACCAGTCAAAGTCTCGAAAACATCAGGACCGTCCATTATGGAGGAGAGGTGGCGAATATCTGAAAGCCATCAGGGTTCTGAAACTTAAGCGTATAAGGGTGGCGAAGAAAGAAGACTCACGATCACCGAAAACGTGAAATCATTCTAGCCGTCGGATATGGGGTGACAGGTGTCGGAGATCTACACCCATTTGAGATTTGGGAACCAAGAAATTAGAGGGCAAGACTTCCCCAAAATCGCGAAAGGAGATTTCCCGAAAGAATCAGGACTGCCCATTAGAGAGGATGCATGGCGGGCGTTCAACGTTTCACTGACTGGCTATTGAAAAAAGTCAATGGAGGGAGTTGCCAAACTCACGATAGGAGAAATCATGATTTGATTGAAACAGTTGATCAAGGGGAGATATAGATCATTGGTTGATGGGAGAATAGGAGTCGTCAGATCACAAAGGAGGGAGACCGTTGATCTAGACGAGAGATTTTGTATTTCAGGTTTCAGGGATCGAGGAATCAGGATTCCTTGCAACAGAAATCCCTAAACGCAAAACCCGATAACACCTTTTGGTGTTAGCGTGTGGTCACAGGAAAGGGGCACATGGATGAAGGCCAAAGAAGGAGCCAAGGACCGCTAGCCCTTTTTGGGTTTTCGGCATTTAGAGGAACAAGGCGCTTGATACTGGGATCCCTGGTATCATGAAATGAAACGCACCTAAAGGATTGGCCCTAGGTCATAGGACAATGTCACATGGAGAAAACATAATGGAGGAGATGTGAACCTTAACCTATTTTGGGTTTCAAAAATTGAAAGATTCGAGGGACTCACTATAGGAATCACGAAGTCATGAAACCTGAAACACCTTTTAGGGTGAAGGTCATGATCATATTGGTTGGTCACATGGGGAAGGAACTCATGCTCAATGCTTATTCAGATGGGGTTGAGTTCGCATTTGGACCTGTGGATTCGTTGAAGGTTCCAACAGGGAACCGAGGAGCCGTTTTTGGATCGAGAAGACTGAAGAACGATCCTTGACCGGGAGGCCAGCGAACCCTGCTGAGGTAGAGGTAGGGGGTCTGCATCAAGTGGTATCAGAGATGAATTTTGTCCGCGGACTGCAAACAAAGGTGAGAAGGTGAAACGAGACAATCTGATGACATCAAATGGTATCATAAAGCTAGAGTTCACTTGTGGATAACAGGTGAAGGAAGAGACAGAATAATGATTCTCTGTAAATATTGTTGCAATGTGTGCAACAAATGGTAGACTTTCTAGGAGGGGAGGTAGAGGAAGATGGAAATGTCTACTGAAGGCCATGAGCGTGGTCACAGAGGAGGCCACCAACAGAAAAGAAAAGAATAAATTAACAAGGGGCTCACTGAGATAAGGGTGAGAATGGAACAATTGTCATTGAAGATGGAGCAGGAGGAGAAAGTACACTGGAGGTACGAATGGCCTCTGAACAGGAAAGCCAAATGGCATGTTCAAAAGTTGTTGGCAAGGAAACAAAAACAAGAGTTGAGGAAGTGGTTGAGGCATGCTGAAACCCTCAGTGACATAGAGTTGGTTTGCATTTGTGAGCCAGAAGTTGGAGAACCCCTCAGTGATGGGGAAGAGAGATCCGTTTCAGGTCTCATAAACTGCCAGGAGGGTAGAGATGAATTTTCATATTGCCAAGTGGGCAATGTAATGAGTTCATTGGAGGATCTCATAGACTGTCAGGAGGAAAATAGTGGAAATTCATATTTCTAGGTGGGAAATGATATGATATTAGTTGATCTCATATACTTCCAGGTGGGCAAAGATGAACTTTCGAGTTGCTAGGTGGGCAATGGAAACAGATCAGGTGGGGGTCTCGCATACTGCCAGAGGGGTAGTGCTGAAAGTTCAAGTTGATAGGTGGGAAATGAGATGGGATCAGTGGGTCTCATAGACTCCCAGGTGGGTAGCGAAAAATTCCCAGGATTCCAAGTGGGCAAGGGGGAAGAGATGAGGCTATATGAGAGTCTCATGAGCTCAGAGGAGAGTTCAGATCAGCAAGGAGTGCTGATAGGGGAGGGTCAAAAATATGTTCTGATCATTGGAGGGATTGAAGTATTCCTACCAAGCGGCCCAGTTGAGGCTAGAGTATGTGTTTCAAAAGTAACAACAGAAGAAGGACAACCAACAATGACTATCATAGAGGGAGAGGAGGAGCATACACTGATGTTTTCCCCAACAAAAAAAGAGGAGAATTCAAATGAATTGCTCACTCAATGGGAGCAAGAGTTGGATATGTTGGATTATTGGTTGAACAATCCAGAGGCAGTAGATGAATGGCATGAGGAGACAGTCATGCAGATTGCAGAAGAAGAGCATTCGATAGAATTGCTCAAAATTTTTAGCCAAGAAGATGAACAGGAAATGACTGCAACACTGGAGCCTGCAACAGAAAAGGGAGAAGACAACATAAGATTTGTTGATATGCACAAGGAATTAGAAGCCTTGGAAAGAGGTAAGCACATCCAATAGGCTAAGTTGGAAACAGATGGAAGAGCATACCAGCCTGGGAAGGAGATGGAAGAAATTGTAGTTATGCCAACACAAGAGGAGTTGACAGAATCTAATCTATTAGAGGAAGAAGCTGAGCCACAACTCAGTGAGGGGACTATAGAATTGGAGTCTGCAACAGAGTGGCCACTCAGTACCACAAAAAGAATTAAAGAAATCAAGGGAGATCAGGTTGATATACCCACTGACAAGGAGGACGTGCAGCAGAGAAGATGGTATAAGAAGAGCCAGCCACTGGAGCAGTTGGATAGGGTGATTAAGGAAATCAACAAGCTGATGTTGAGGTCATAGAAAGAGTCTGTTAGTAGGGAGACACTAAACAGAGGTGAACCTACAAGGGAAATAGGAAAGAAGAAGTAGAAACAACAACAACGAAGAAGAAGAGCAAGAGGACAACTCCAAGGGAAGGTTTGGGATCCAGGACATTTTCAACACTAGAGAAAAGGAGCACATGAGCAGGAGCTCATGATTTTTCCAGCAAGGGAGTATGATGCAGGAGCATCGCTCCACCTCATCACATGCACCAACACACAATCACCCAATTAAGAAAGGGAGAGGGGCTGGACCTCTCATTTTTAAATTTTTGAATATGATCCAATGCAGATTGTTCATGTTGTAAGGCTGCAAGAAATGACCACGCATTTGTATAGGTAGTGGTTGAGTTTTCCTTAAATGGTAGCCTGCAGCAAGCCCAGGGCATAGTCAGGACTAGGCATCCATTTATGTAATGTAGCCGTAGAAGTACTGTGCCGCAACAGAGAAAGTGATGGCACTAATATGGTGAAGAGGATAAGCTCATGGAGCCCTTGTTCTTGTAAGGAGATTTATTAGGGAAATAAGATTCGGGAGGAGAGACCTGAGTAGAGAGGCCGAGAGAGAGAGAATTGAGACTCTGTAGTAGTCCAGTTTTTGTAAACACATTTGTATAGACATTCTGAAATTAATACGAAGAAATTTTTCCTGCCCATGAACTTTCTATGTGTGTTTATGCATTTGAATGTCACTTGTATGCTGTAGATATAGGTGATAGATAGATTTTACTATCTGTTAGTGAGTTTATCAATTTCATTCTAGTTCTTTAAGTTGTACAAGTAGTGCACAATAGAACATATGAGGTTATGTAGCAAGTGCAAGGAGTGCGCATCTGAATTCTGTGAAATTAGAGGAGAACGTGCCACGAGGGCACACCAGAGTGGTCATAGAACCAAGGAGAAACCTTAGAGTTACTGAATATTTTGGAGGTGAGACTGTGCAGAGAAGGCACATAGAGAAAGAATCATGAAGGTTCTGTAGAGCTCTGCTAGGTGTGCATCGAGTCAGTGCAAGTGTGCATAGAAGGAAATATTTGTTGAGTTCGTAAGTAGATAGAATTACTGAACACTCTGTCAAGAGAAGCTCTGCAAGGTGTGATCGAGCAAGGAGAATGCCAAGTGGGTGAGAAGATTTATTGTCAATAAATCCTTGAGATCTGAGTTTGAAAAAATCCTAGGGACACAAGAAGTGCATGGGAAATTGAAATCTTCGAAGAGTTCAAGCTCAGGAGGGACAATGTTTCCAAAAATGCAGATGAGACCCAAAGTCTATAGGCTCATGGAAGAATCGAAGGTTGAAACCTTCGACACTTAGAAAATATTCTAAAGAAAAGAAGGAATGAAAGCCCAGGAGGAGGAGCAAAATTGTCATTGGATCGACACTGGGAGAGAAGATCTAGACTGTTGAATCTCACATCCAGAAACACAGAATAGCGTGAAAGAAAAAAGGATCTAAACGGATGGTGGAGAGCCTGCGAGGAGGAAGCATTGATAGCCGACAACCGTTGGATCAAGCGAAGTTGCATGGAGGATAACGATGGGACCATTCCACCCTCAAAGAGTAGGAGGTTAGATCTGGGTTTTTAGATCTAGCGTAGAGGACCAATAACCATCAGATCCGAGAGGAGGTGCATGAGGTTTAACCCTTGTATAAGGAGAGGGGAGAGGACCCGTAAAAGTATCGAAAACATTGGGACTGTCCATTGTCGAGGACAGGTGGCGAAGATACAAAATCCATCGAGGTTTTGAAACTTAGGTGTATAAGGGTGGCGAAGAATGAAGATGCGCGATCGTCGAAATGGAGAAATCATTCCAACCGTCGGATCTATGGTGACAGGTGTAGGATATCTACACCCATCGAAGATTTGGGCACTGGGAAATTAGAGGGGAAGACTTCCCCAAAATCGCAAAAGGATATTTCCTGAAAGACTTAGGACCATCCATTAGAGAGGATGTGTGGTGGTTGTTCAACATTTTGCTGACTCACTATTGAAGAAAGTCAATGGAGGGAGCTGCGAGAAATCATGACAGGAGAAATCACGATTTGATCACAACCATTGATCAAGGGGAGATATGGACTGTTGGTTGACGGGAGAATAGGAGTTGTTAGATCACAAAGGAGGGAGACAATTGATTTGGACGAGAGATTTTGGATTTCGGGTTTTGGGGATCGAGGAATCAAGATTCCTTGCAACAGAAATCCCAAAACGTGAAACCCGGTAGAACCTTTTGGTGTTAGTGTGTGGTCACAGGAAAGGGTCACGTGGATGAAGGCCAAAGAAGGAGCCAAGGACCGTTATCCCTTTTTAGGTTTTCGAGATTCATAGGAACGAGGCGCTTGATATTGGGATCCCCAGTATCACGAAATGTGACGCACCTAAAGGATTGGCCCTAGGTCATAGGATAGGGTCACATGGAGAAAACCTAAGGGAGGAGCCGAGAACCTTAGCCCTATTTTGGGTTTCAGAAATTGAAGGAGTTGAGGGACTCACTACAAGAATTGAAAAGTCGCGAAACCTGAAACGCCTTTTAGGGTGAAGGTCATGATCATATCGGTTGGTCACGTGGGGAGGGAGCTCATGCTCAATGCTTATTCACAAGGGGTTGAGTTCACATTTGGACCCGTGGATTCGTTGAAGGTTCCAGCAAGGAACTAAGGAGCTGTTTTCGGCTCAAGAAGATTGAAGAACAATCCTTGAATGGGAGGTCAGTGGACCTTACTAAGGTAGAGGTAGGGGGTCACCATCATGTGGTATTTCAAAGCTTCAGATGTTTTGTTTCTTCCAAATACCCAGTGATCAGATGATATTATAAAGTTGTCTTTCCACCCCCTTCTATTTAGAGTCTTCCAGATATGTATAAATAATAAAATATGTCTTAAATAACTAATATAATTTTATAGGTCCGCCCTGGGAAAAATTAAGTTATATTTTAATGTAGGCTCAAAAGGGCACCTCTTGATCAATATATAAAGAGAAGCCTAAGGCTCACTCTAGCAAACGGTACACTTGCGCTTCTTCTCTATGCCATGGCTAGGTAAGAGAAGAAGTGCACAAAATAGAGAGTAGTGCACAGATCTTAGGAGAAGGCCTTCTAGGGTTTGACCTAGGGTTTTCTAGTAGGTTAAAAGAAGTGCACACTAGGGAGGTCTAGGGTTTATCCTTGTGTTTCCTTTAGGGTTTGAGAGATGACCTTTGTACTTTGGTCTTCATATGATTTGTGGTCATTCATCTTTGGTATTTTGGAAAAGTCATTCATCTTGAACATCATGGATACATTTTCTTAGAGAATACTCCTAGAAGTAAAAGGAAGACCATTGAACATGTTAGAACCTAGACCTAATGTCTTTTTTTTTTTAATTCCTTGCTCATTTAGCCCTCATTTAGCTCACTTGCTATCCTTTGCTGGGTTTTTCTCATTTAGCCCTCATTTCAACCATGTGTTCACCTTCTATTTCAGATGAAGTAAGGGCGATATCCTCTTCACATCGATTTCAACCACGGGTTCACCTTCTATTTCATATGCCTTTGACATGTCTAGTTTGATAAGAATTCCATGCCTTCTTCTATATTTGAGGTTCTCTCCTACGACAATTGTTCCAAGTGTATGTGACATTGACTGTTTGAATATCGATCTATTAGAGATAATATGTTTGAATAACTATCTAGTTCTATTCCATTGATTGTTTCCATATGTTGAAACTGTAGGCTACCCTAACTCACGACCAACCCTATCACCCTGCACGCAACAAAATCTAAGCTATCAAAAATGGACATGACGTGATAGGGTTATCATGTTCTAGGGCTCACTCTCTCAACTATGCCAATTGTGCCAGAAAGGTATCTTTTAGTGCAATGGTGAAGAGACTCTTGTCTCCTTGTCTCTAGGGTTCTGAAGAGAAGTGCGCAAAAGTTAGAAGGAGGTCCTTTAGGTTTTGAAGCTTGTGAGAGAGAGAGGAGTGCGCAAGTTCGAGGAGGGCTTGATTTAGGGTTTATCCTTGTGTTTCCTTTAGGGTTTGAGAGATGACCTTTGTACTTTGGTCTCCATGCCTCTCTATCACTCACACAAATTACAATGGTTGTGAATTTGATGGATGGTTACCTTGCAAAGGTTGCACTGGATATCAATTTGAAGCTTCCCAAATTTAGTCGTTAGCAACATTAGTTGGTTCATTCAAGTTTTCTGAAGTGTTTTATATGAGTCCTAAAGAGAAGATTTGTAAATTGGTGTAACTATGGGTCAAGTTCTCTCTGTTTAGTCCAAGTGAGTTTGTGCTCAAGGCCAAGGGAGGATTCCCTACAACTTCGGTCATTCACAGTGTTTAGTTCAAAAAACTAAAAAAATACGACGAAATTTTAAACCGTCGTAATATTTTGTCGTAATTTTCACCCAATGTAGTAGTGAAAGAGCTCAAATGGTTCCATCACTAGCCTAGAGATATATTTATGTTTTCCAATGGCTATTAGTTCTATTTGTGATATATTTTGATGTTGCAAGTATTTCAAAATTGTAATGAGAATGTGGGTACCTAATAAGCATCAATGCAAGAGTTCCAAGATCCAAGGAACTAAAGGATTGAGATAGAGGGATGGTCGAGCGATGGAAACAACATTTAGTTCAGTCATGGCTTGGAGGAAAAAACTGAGGAATCCCATAAATCACTAAGGGGAGACATGTTAAGGTACCAAAAAATCATTACCTAGTTTCAATTGTGCAATTACATATGAAAAATGCAAGGTAAAACTCAATCAAGAGACATAAAGGAAGAGAAAGTTATATAGGGATCTTCTAAAAACCCTTCTAAGAGGCTAAAAATGCGTGAAAATGATATAAAGAAACTACCATTTTTGGTGGCATGTCTGAAGCTCGAATTTATCCACTCCATGATGCAGTCGTTATGGAATAGTGGCTGGATGGGGCCTCCTCTATCGTTGTGGGGAGTTTTCAAGTCTTCTCTATTTCTGGATGTCACTATCATGGGGTTTTCCCTATCTCTCGTCCTCCTCTATGATTCCTCTATGAGCATGAGGGTCGCTCCCGTGGGGTTTTCCCTTTCCTCTATGGGATGAGAACGCTTGGGGGTTGCTCTCGTGGGGTTTCCCCTTTCCTCTATGGAATGAGAACGTGTGGGGGTCGATGTCATGGGGTTTTCCCTGTCTCTCGGCCTCCATCTCCAACTCGTTGTAATCGACCTCCAACTCCAACTCGTTGTAATCTATGGAATGAGTATGCGTGGGGTTTTTGTTTTTTTGTTTCATATCATGTTTTTTTCTTTTAATGTTATAATTAT
>SNQJ01S0068227.1:15297-30933 GCA_010110895.2 Picea sitchensis | reverse complement strand
AGGCGAAGAGGATTACATCAACCCAACTACATATGGAATGATGAGTTGGAGGAATATTAGTTCTTGAGCTCCAGAATCTGACACGGGAATGAAGAACTGGAAGCAACGACTACATGGATTATCCACTAGAATATATGCTAGAATGACGTGCACACTAATATGGATTGATTCAGAGGTAAGAGAGCCTCCTACTTTTTATTGTTTGAATGACTTATAAGAATTTTTAATGAAGTTTGAACTAGAAGTAGTAGAAAATAAAATATTATCAACATTAGATATTTCTTTGAAAGATACACCTGCCCATTGGTGGGGTACACATAATGAGAATATCAACAACTGGTTTCAGTGCAAGAGGTTACTGCGTATCTGATTCGACGCAGAGTAGGAGCATAGATATGAGGAGAAATATGATGGAATTGGACAACCTAAAGAACATGTAGAAAGATATATAATTCAATGGAAATCAGTACCACCAGAAGAATGACCACATCATTTCATTCACACATTAGAAGGCATTCCAAAGAACTGGTACACAGAACAGGAATAACGCAGAGAAACTGTAAATTGGGAGGAAATACAACAAAAAATTATGGTTACATTTTCCTTTGAGCATGAAAGTCCAGAGATAGATACAATGTTAAAGGTGGTAAGAGACATGATGTTTGAAGAACCAGAATCTAAAATAGTCCCAACATATCATAATCGAAAGAAACATACACTTTGACAATTGTTACAATGTTATCATGTTGCAGAAGAAGACGATCCGGCAAAAGAAAACTTGCGCAATATCCATATCCAAAAATTTGAAGGAGAAATGGAAGTAGAAGGGCCAAAGATAGATTCAAAAGATTATGTTGCACCCCTGAATATAAAAAAGGTAAACATTGGAACTACATAAAAACCAAAGATTGCAAGCATTGGAGATTATTGGGATAATTAGACACTAGAAAGAATCATAGAATTACTGCGCATGTATAGTGACTTATTTCCAGCGACATTTCCAAAGATGAAGGGAATAGCAGGAGAACTAGGAGAGATGAAGATCCCCTTGAAGCCAAAAGCCAGACCTATAAGACAAATATCTTATAGATTAAATCTAGTGTATAAGTAGAAGGTGAAGGAAGAAATTGAGAGGGAAGATAATATCCCTACGCAAGAGGAATAAGTAGGATGGGACATACCAAAGACAGATACCCCAATCACAACAGAAAAACCATAGTCAAGGCCACTTAAGAGACCAATTTTATAGTTAGGAGGAGCACCTAAGAATATGAAGGCACATAAAGAGGTCCCCCAATATACCATAATATAATATGATGCAGATTTAATCATGGAGAGAGTACAGGACCGCACTACAAAAGTATATGAAGATGCAGAAAAACAAAGAGAGAAGATAATGCAAGAACTAATAGAGGTCAAGAAGGTCTTGGAGAAGATATAATTCACCAAGGCACAACACAAAGGGGAAACAAAACAACAACAAACAACACAAGAACAAGACATGCCAACGTGAAGTGAGGAGGAGACAGTAGAGATAACGACACTGGAAAGTGAAAGATTTAGTATTACTAAAGACACGTTGTAGATGGATGAAGATATGGCACATAAACAGGTTAAGGACACGAAGCATATGGAATTGGTATTGGCTAAGATACCCACAAAAGCACTATATAAGTTACAGAGCAGTGTTGCGCAAGAGGTACGATCAAGAGCTAGGATAGTTTCGACACACTTGGAGACAACCAAGGAAGAGAAGGAGGTGCTAGAGACCATCCTCAAAGAAGTTCATATTGAACTTGAGGAGGAAAAAAACGGCGTAGATAAATTGGAGCAAAGACTTGAAGAAGTCTTCCAAACAGTCTCAGATAGCGTACTAGCATGAGAACTCAAGAGAAGATAATGAGGATAACATAGACGATGGAGGGATACAAACAAGATATGGTAGAGTTGGTTGGGAAGATGACACCAACCACCCCTACATAGGTCATATCAGAAAGGAAGCACATGCAACAGAACAAACAAACCAAATGGCACAAGAAGTAAAAGAAATAACATAGATTTATGAAAGGACCATGCATATCTAGATGAGCCTAGAAGAAGACTAGGGGATCCAGAAGTTGGATCAGAGGGAAGAGAAGTTGAATGTTGTAGTTCATGATTTAAAGAAAAGACAGAAGACAATGCCCATATCAAAGAGACTAAGGGCCGTGCAGGAAATAAAAAACCTGCAAGTAGAGCTTAAGACAATCTAAGAATCAAGACAAGCAAGACATGCTCGGTTGGATCCCCTGCAGGAGTAAGCCGAGAAGATGATAGCAAAGCTAGAAATAGAGAAAAATAGGTTGGAACAAGCACACTCATAAAGTAGAGAAGTGTTGAAAGAGAACATAACAGTGCAGGTGGTGGAGACCCTGACAGAGAAGAGTGCACATGCCAAGACACAAGTAGATGAACTAACAAAGAAGTTCTGAGAATTGGAGAGATCTGTACAGGAGGCACACACTGCCTGAGTGGCTCGGGACGAGCCACATGTTAGTGTTGGGGGCCTATTGGAGCAGGGAATTTTTGGGTTCAACGCAATAAACAAGGCTAAAAGTTATGGAATGGGCCAAAGGAAGAAGCACATGCAAGGAAATAACGGAAAGCAACACGACAGAATGGAAAAGGAAGCAGCGCACCAAGAAAGAAGGAAGACCAGCGCAGAGTCAAAGTAAGGAAGGGTTGGAGAGAAGACCAACCGCGCCGAAGACAGTTAGAAAGTGGACAACTAGAGTCCACTTAGAATTAGGGTTTTGAGTCATAATGTAAGGGTTTTTCCCATTTGGTAATATAAATAGAAGATGTATGAGGTAGCTAGGTCAGTCAGTAAATAGAGTATCATTGTGTGAAGACCCTACTTTTAGAGAACTTTTGAGTTTTTAGTCGAAGTATGTGTTTTGTTGAGAGTTGCAGAGCTCAGATGGAGTCAATTTTGAGATGTAATTGAGGGTCAGGTTGCAAGATGTGGAGCTTGGTGCGACTGGTCATCCTCACCATTCATAACCCTATGATGTAATGCCCAATGGGTGAACTATGGTAAAAATGGTGTCTTTATGTGTATTGTGTTGATTTTATATGTTTTACGATGAATCAATGGATAAATGAATGCATCTGTTAGAGTTTATTTACAACATGCACTAGAATAATCACGTAGAATGAATGTTATTGAATGGATAAAATAGTATATCTGATGGTAGAATGCATGTTAATATAGAAGAAGAAGTCTAATAGGCCTAACATCCCCATGAGATCCATTCATTCCATGATTAGAGACACTTGAGTCATGTAATCACCCATAAGTCATATTGGGAACCGATGGTGAATAGGGTTTTGTTGGAGAACTAAGATAGCACTCAAGTCAACCCATACATCCAACATCCAATATAGACATAAAAATTAGCCCTTTCATGACTATTCTCAACCATACCATAGCTAGTGCTCTTTTTAAGCACCCTCTCTTCTATTACTCTCTAAAATCAACAAATAACAATTGTCCCAAAAAGACACTAGAATATCCTTTTCTTCTCATTGGAAACACATAATTCCACCCAAAAAAAACCTCTTCACCAAAATAAATCACATTTACAAAATTACAATATTAAAATATTAACGTTACCCTTTTATTAATGTTAATACAATGAAAGAGGCAAAGTAGTCTAGATCTTTAAATCCATGTCAAAATTCAAAGTGATCTAAAAAGTAAAAGAAAATGTGAATATTATAATAAAAAATTTGTTAGAATTCAAAGTGATCTAAACCTAACTAAAGGGAAATGTGAATATTATAATAAAAAAGTAACATAAATGGAAATGTGAATATTATAATAAAAAATTAACATAAAAGTAGGGAAATGTGAATATTAAAAAAATTAACATAAAAGTAGGGAAATGTGAATATTACTAGCACTATGACTGAAACGCGCAGAGGGCATATGAAACATTACAGACCACGCGACCATTTAAATGTGGAAATCATATATAGTGCTATAGTAATTTCTAACATAATTAGGTAAAATGTTAAAAAGTAAACAAAGTTAACCGATGCATTCAAAAATACAAGGAGATTATGAAGAGTAAATCACATTCATTGATTTGGGAGGACGACTCAAAATAACTCCAGCATCTCAATTGTTAGCCATCAGATTTAGAATTTTAGATTAAAAGATGATTAATCTCGCTCATTACACAGGTATAGACCTTTCACGCATTAATAAAAATTAACATAAAATTATGAAATTTAACCCCAAAAAAAAAAAAAAATGAAAATTTAAAAGCTGTTGGATATTCCATCGTCCTTCCGTGAAAAACGCAGACACAGGCACAGACAAGACTACATAAGCGCTAGTAATGGAAAACGAAACTTTAGTAAACCTTGAGATAGAAAGAAATTTTACCCTACACAGACAGGACTACAGAAGCATTAGTAATGGAGCACGGTTACACTGTATTCGACGACTGCGTTACCCGTCTTTAGATCGAAGGAATGGGTACGGGCGAGGGCGTAGCCTCGAGCCAAACGAAACAATCCGCTGCCTCCTACGATGGGCATTTCTCTCACTTCATCGAAAACCGCATTCTTCCCCACCATGGCGAGGGTGCTACCGTTGTACTTTCCGCTCTCGAAAACAAACGTCGTCGCCATAAGCAGATGGACTTCCTCTTGGCCGGAAGAGACGTAGATACCCTGCGCTCTGCCCACCATTTCAGAGGTCGCTTCCGGCCCTTCCGTAAGCCAGTCGTCCATCACCCTCACCATGCCGAACTGAGTAAAGTAAGAGTTGGTGGTGGGAGCCGAGGCCACCTGCACGGCCGTCACATTTTTTCCTACCAGTAAATCGTGGAAATAGAAATGCAGGTGGCTTACCTTCTCCCGCCCTAATTTCACCTTTGCCTCCGCCTCCGCTATGCGCAGGCAAGCCAAAAACAGTACAGAGGCCGCTGCAATACTTGCTGCCGAATAACCCTTGTTCGCCATCTCTCAAAAACGAATGCCTAAATGCAGAGGAGAGAAAAAGAAATGTATGGCGATGAGAGTTGAGTAACGAGTTGCATCTTTATAATGTGGATGCCCGTGAGGAACAAGGCTTACATTGTCCCACTCCATTGAATGCTTCATCATTATTACTGTGTGAGCTTCAACGTTTTCCTCACGGATACTTATTAGTGTAACGGCACATTTCCTGTTACAAGATTCCACCGCCACCAATTGCTTTCCACCGCGGGTGCTAAACGTACACTTATACGACAGATTGCAATGTTCAGTCCGTTTTTCAGTTGTCAGAAAAGATCGGCCATGGCCATGGCACAGTTGAACAACGACCCTGTGCACAGTTGCATCATTAAGTCATCAATGACATAACTCCACCTATCCTGGTGCGCAATTATTTCGATGCGATTTTTCTCATGAAGCGAGTTCACGCGGTGATACTCTCCCTTCTGAATTCCAACCAGTATGCTTCTTACCGACTAAATCACATTCTAGAAAGACAAGATAATTAAATATGATCATGAGAGATACCTAAAACAAAGCCCAGCGAGTCTACGAATAGAAAGAGAAAAAATGAAGCCATAAAAGCCCAACAACCCAGTATCTCTAGTCAAGTCGATAATGAGAGCAACAAGATAATGCACCCCAATTAGCTTGTTTGTCAAAATGAATGAGGTGACTTGAAAATACTAAGATATCAGGGAAATGGGTGAAGGGAAACGTCGAACACTATTAGGCAATGTGCTGTAAAATGACTGGAGTCTACGAAATCAAAGATAAATATAGACTTGAGAGAACGAAGCCATAAAAGCCCAACAACCCATTGTCTCTCTAGTCAAGTCGATAATGAGAGCAACATGATCATGCACCCCAATTAGCTTGTTTGTCAAAATGCATGAGGTGCATTGCAAACACTGGCATATCGGGGAAATGGGTGAAGGAAAACGTCAAAATACATGAGTTACATTGCAAACACTTGCATATCCGGGAAATGGGTTAAGGAAAACGTAGAATACTATTAAATGTGAAATGTGAAAGGCAATGTGCTGTAAAAGATAATTTAATAGGGTTTAAAGGTCCATTATGTTGGAATTATTAGTATAGTTTAATGTGAAATATTTGATATACTAAAAATGTGATTGTTATTATTATTGGTGTGAGGTAGAGCTTGTCTCAAGTGAAATTTATAAGTGCTTCTTAGAAATATATTAATATAATGTTGTAAGTAATTCAAAATAGATATTAAAATAATCACAAATATTTAAAATTTGTAATAATTTAAAAGAAAAATATAATAATAAAGGTTATTCCATGTGTTTAAAAGTTGAAATAGAATTGAACAAATTTAGGTGTTAATAACTATTGACAATGTGACAAGTGTAAATTGAAGTTTTCAAAACGTTCTTAAAATAAATAAATTGACGAATAAATGATGTGGCATCATATCCATAACACTCCAAATATAACTGAACTAGAACACTAGAACACTTGTTCTTTTAAACTTTTAAGTAACAAACTCTCAAAGCTATCTAATATCACCTTGTTAGTAGCAAAGCTACTTAGAACTTGCCTCTTAAGGGGTTAAGGAGTTAATTGGTTAGTGATTAGAACATATTAGTTGATTGATTGATCAATGGTTATATGGATTAATGGTTAGATGGTGTGTTGGTTAGTGGGTAAATGGTGAGGGGGTTAGTAGATCAATGATTGGGGTTATTTTGGGTTATATGGGTTATGTATTAAGGGGTTTATGGTAGTGGGTTGGAGTTAGTGGATTAGTGGTTCATGTTTAACTTAAATTTATGGGGTTAGTATGTTAGGAGCTAAGAGTTCAATGACTTGGTAATTAAATCGAGCACATAAATTAAAGAGTTAGTGAGTGTTTTCTACTCTTAACAATTAAACTTTATTCATTGTCCAACTATGCATACTCTTCATTACTTCCTCTATATTTATGAGGTTACATAAATAATTAAAATTTATCTCCTACCCTTAAATGCTTTTGGTTTTCACATCTAATTATATTATGAACCTAGGTTCTATCTTATATGTATATAAGGAAATTTTAATAGATTAATTAAAAACATTAACCTATTTTTCAATTTATTTTTTGTAATATAATTTTTTTTTGTTAATTATGAATAGTAAAATCCTCTCAATAATTATGTTAATGAATAGATAAATCTACTCAAATCACATCATCAATAACTATAAAAACACATACATGATCCATGAATAAACCTTTCTATACCAACTTTATAATGAGTAAGCCTTTCTATATCAACTTTATAATCAAAATCAATAAACTATAACATTTATTTAACTTAATAACACAACTACATACATATATACCTCTATTTATTTAATAAAATGTATTATACAAAATATAATATAAGAGTAATGTTTCTATTATTAATTAAATTAGAACATATAAATAATATACATAAAACATATATTCCATTTAATCGAATAATAACTAGCACAGTTGCTAAATTGTTGTTGGTGAACGTCGAAAGGCTTACGGTTGGTAAGATGAAACGAAGAATATGAAACCACTGAAGCGGTTGATTATAATTGTTGGAACAAATATTGAAATTTTGACTTTCGGTAGCTTAGGAGGAAAAAAATTATAGTGTTTAGGTACCGAAAGTGCAGACTTTCGGTAGCTTAAATCTTGGGTTTCATATGCCATTAGCTGCCGAAAGTGTATCAGCCAAGACTAAGCATTCAAGTGCCACGCATCAAGCCACATGGAGAAAGAGCTCACGAGTAGGTGCGGAAAGAATGCAATAAATGACATAAAATCACTATAATAGGGTTTAACATAAATGCCATGTCACCATTTTGGGGTTTCGGCCATCGGAGATTTGGCCAATGTAAAGATTTTAACCACTGCTCTCTTTCCCGAAACCCGAAATCCCGAAATCGGGGTTTTGGTATTTTCGGTGGCTTACGGCGCTCTGAAATCGCATTGTTAGACACCGAAAGCCAGGACTTTCAGCAGCTAAGATACCCTTTTTTTTGGCCTGTTAGCCACCGAAATCGTAGATTTTTTCCAGTGACTAAACGACCTTAGCAAAAGTCAGTTTTCTCAGTCGTGAAGAGGTCATTTTGCGTGCTCAAATGGTCGATTGACATCTACAGATCCTAAGCTTTCCAGAGGTGCATTCATATTTTCATTTGGAGCTTGGGAAGGTAGTCAAAAGTCCCCTGTAATATGAGGTTTGTTTTAAAAAATGTGGCGTTTTTTACTGTGTTGAGTCATCATTTTCAAATGATGATTCTGAGCGACTGGAATATCATTTTGAGAAACGGTCGGAGGTTTTTGTGCATAACACATTATGTATCAATAAACTCTCTCGGTTTTCCTACAGGTGTCACATATTGGGAGAATCGAATCCATCTCCGAGCCCTAATTTTCGGACCTCATATTTTCCTGTTTTGACACATGTTTGTAAAATGCAGATCTGGGTCAAATGGAAATGGATATTAGGGAATTGAGAGAGATTTTTGCTCAGAAAAAAAATATGCACAAAAGCCTCTTTCAATTTATACACAGCTGTCACGATTCGAGAGATACAGAACCATAATCGCAACCACATTTTTCAGCAGTTTGGTCTGTTTTCTAATGGCAGAAAGTTTCTGAAATTGATGGTAATTGTTGTTTTCTTTTGGGAGGATTTCGAACTCAATACCTACATGAGATACCTGTTCATTTCGAGAGGGATTTCTTTGTAATTCGAATCATTTTTCAGTTATTTGAAAGGGGGCAAAAGACTTATATTATTGTATCTTCTTGAANACACACAAGAGTAGTACTCCTCGGCTGTAGCTTTCATTTTCAATTTAATAAAAGATTGCAGAATCATGTTGTATCCATATCAAATATTCTTGTGATGTTTCTCGCAGAGTTTGTCCATTTTCTTAGTTTCAATATCACTCCATCTATCTTTTCTTCTCGATTTGTAACTATTTTGTAATAGAATTCATCCTCTGTTAGATGCTTTATTGCAGACTGGTTATAGGTTGTTTTTTGCAGAGATCAAGGTTCAAAATTCATCCTCTGCTAGATGCTCTGTCCCAACCATCTTTTTCCACTGACTTATGCTTGGAATTCACTCATCGTAAGTGCTCCTTGTGTATTGATATGTTTTCTCTTTATTTTGTTGCCATACTTTTATAAACCCTTCTCTTTGTAATCAGCTTATACCTCGCCTCTGTTCCATGGATTTCCATTGCCGAAACACTTTTATTATTTACTTGATTATTTGACTCCATACCCAATGGACTACCTCCCAGTCCAACCCATCAGCCCTAAAAACCTCAAAAATGTTTGTTACCCACAGATCTGCCCGCTGTTAACTTATTGGATATCCTATCGTGACATATATTCAAGAGATCCCTCTCGGGTTGGAAGGGGTAGCTTCTAATAAAAAGTGGTTTGTGGTTATCTCGGAATTTACATGCACACAACCCAAATCAAGTTCTGAGTGATAAATTATTTTTTCATTTAAAATATGCTAAGGCTTGGCTTAATTATAGCCTAGAGTCGATTATTGCAACAACAATAATTATGCGGCTGCCATAAATAAACATGGCACAAATGTAAATCTAATACTGTAAAATGATAAAAAGTTAATAGTGGAGTAAATTTGTAATTTCAATTAAGTTTGTTAATCATTTGAACGTGGCAATTAGATGGTCACATGGTAATTTCTTAATCATATTAAGTAAATGTTATGAACATGAGATCTTGTTCATTGATTTGGAAGGACGACTAAGAATATGCTAGCATATTCAATTGATAACCATACGATTGAAATTTATGGTTAAAAGACCATTAAATGTTCTCATTGTCAATAGGTGTGCGCCTTTCGACGTAAAAATTCATGTTTACCACCACATGGCACGTCTAATTAACATTTACATCAGATCAAATTTTTAACTTCACATCGAGCACAAGAAGCAATCTTGGCACAACAATCTCATGAAGAGAACAATGTCTCACTTTGTCGATGCTCTATCCAAATGTTTATCTAAAGGAATTGAACCAAAAACCTGGTTCCAATCTAGACATGAATCCTATAATTTTTCAAGGATTCAACCTTGCCTTACAAAGCTCTGAATGATGCATGCCCATATTCTAAATTTTATGTTTGACTAGCACACACACAAAAGTTTTGGGCAACTACAATTTTCAAAGCTATACAAAACATGGATTTGAGGGCATGGATTCAAAGGATTATTTTTCTTCAACAAAGTTAGGATGCAAGCATTGAGTGGTAACTACTTGGAAGCATTGAGTGTTCACTATTTGTCCACGTGTGAAGAGTTTGTTCCCAGGATCATCTGCCCACATGTGAAACTATTTTATATCTATATCTATATATGTATTGATATGTATTCACAATAGATGAAATCAATATCCAAGTAAAATAGATCAACCATTCCTTAATATTGATAAGAAAGAAAGCCCAAATCCTATATCTTTGAACTATACGACATCCCAAAGAAAGGAGGTATATAGGTCCATAAATGTTGAAAAGAAACCATATGGCGCCCAATGTCCCATTAAACAAGATAAAAAACGTAATAACATAGAATTTTTTGAAAAGCTTGAGGGATGACTACAATTAAAATTTAAACTTTGAAAAACTATTATCGCATGAAATCTAGAGAGAAATACTATTCCGCCCAAGAAAAATAAAGGAGAGGGTAATAACATAGAATTTTTTGAAAACTTTGAGGGCAGAACTACGGTTAAATTTTAAACTTTGAAAATTTGTTATCGCATGAAATCCAGAGAGAGACTATTTTGCCCAAGAAAAAGAAAGGTGATATTTGGCTTACTAGAGAGAGATTTGATTAAAGACGCGTGATGTGAAGTCATTGGGCCCTAAATTACACCTGCAGTTGAAATATGAAAAAAAAAAACAGAGTTCTTCATCATCGTCGTTCAATGTAAATTAAATAATGTTGGTCTTTTTCTTAATTAAATAATCCTATCCTTTAAAAACAGAAATAGTTTTTATAACAATCTTGACTTAAATCGAGTGATGATCCTCAAATTAAATAAATAATGTTTCCCCAACATTCAATACGGTGGCGGTCCGTAAATTAAACAATGTTTCCCTTTCATAACGGAACTAAATAATGTTCCCCTCTTGCATAATAGATAGAGATAGAGAGGATGTCTTCCGCGCAAGAAAAATATCGCTCTTATTATCATTTTCCTAAACATATAATAAAGAAAATGATGTATCCAAGTTACCACCGCTTCGACGGAACATAGTCTTGTAAAGCCTGAGATGCTTTAGATGCCTATTAATTGTGTGATCCGACATGAGTCTCTCAACCTTATGCAATTCAATCGTTCAAAAAAAAAGTGTGGATCATCGCAACTCTGCCATGTTCAATTTTCAACGCACTTTTGAGAATCCTGGAAAGAACGCATTCCAATCTAGCCTAAAGAAATTGGGTTTCTAGTGGTTTTTGCTTATAGATTTTGGGGAACTATTTTCACAAGTTGTGGATGCCATGCCATGCAAGGGCACCATGCAACGAATTTGATGTGTATAGCGGCGTTCCTGTCAACATGGATGCTCTTCAATAAAATCCACAAAATTAATAAATTGAAGAATTTTCCTCGGGGTCCGCCACCATGGCCGATCATAGGGCACCTCCACATGTTGGGAAAGATTCCCCATAGGAAAATCGTCCTTATTTCATAGATATATGGACCCCTTGTGTCTCTGTGTTTGGGCTCTGTTCCGACAATAATCGTCTCTTCTGCAAAAGTAGCATCAGAAGTAGCGTTTGGAGTGGCTGAAGCAGCCTTTGGAGTTGGCGAAGAAGGAAACACGTGGAGGGAGAAGATTCGTCGATTGAAATTAACAGGTGTCAAATTGCTATATGCTTTGGACAAATGACGAAGCCCTCCTTAGAAGCACCTTCGGTGTAATTACGCTGAAAGGCGTATACCTATTGACTATGGGCACATATTCTTAGTAGTCCCAATAAATCAATGGTTGTGATTTCAACCACTAACTTCCTCACTATTATAAAGACATCAGTTTACATGTTTATTTTTTTACTTTTACTTAATCATATTTAAAATTTACTATGGTGGCTAGCTGATTGCCACGTATGAGTGATTAGGGTTTCATTTTCTAGACCAACCTAAACCTTTGGCCTTCACCAGCCACGTTCTTTTTGCAAGCCATCCTTTCATTTTATGAAACCAACCAAATTAGCATTTTTAATACAGAAACAACCGCGCCCCTCCACTCACTCGCTGGTAACAACCGTAAGCCTTTTAGCATTCACCAGCCGTGACTTAGAGACTATGCTACTTACTAGCTCTAGCACCATGTCAAAAAATGATACGTATTAATAAAATTATGATTACGCCAAAGCCATAAAATTGTGGAAAAACATGATAGGAAAAATAGAGAGCTCTGAGATTAAGGAAAGAGCCTTTATTCATTGGTTCCACCTCCTGTAGCAACTGCAGTGATGTCTTATTCACTTTAAATTCTTTGAAATTGTAATAATAATGAAATGCCATATGTCATTTTAATGATTTTTTTTTTTTAATTTGACAAAACTAACGACTAAAAAAATAGTCTTTTCAAGTTTTTCAATCAATGATAAATAAAAAAATTATAATACAATTAAAAGTATTATTTTTAAACTTCTGATTATTATTTCTTAAATTCTAAGGTTAAATTTTGGAAGTTTATTTAAAAATTTATCAACTAATTAAAAGTCAAAAGCTCTTAATCAAAAGTAATTACAATATATCGTGTAGGAACTCATAATAATTTGAGTTTTTAGAGATTGTTAAATTTACTTGGATATGAGAGATTCTCTCCAATTAGTAGGCTCTTCCTAGTGGCTGAGATTTCAATAGTTTGTTACTTGTTAAGATAATCTATTTTCATACATAACTTGATGTATTTGTAAGTGTACAATTATTTATTAATAAATAATAAATCACTCAACAAAATTTTGGTGTGTGTGAAAATAATGTCTACTCTCCGATTTTTCTACATGGTAGTAAAGGCCAATGATCATGTCATTTTTGCATTGTTAATCCTCTATAAATATAGGATTAGTACAATTAGAAGAGTATGTGGTTTGTTATGAGGTGATTGCTACAATGTGTGTGTGATACTGTGAGTTGTGTCTTGTTCCATAGTGATATGTGGTCTCTCCATCATTTTATTAGATCCATCTTGGAGGTGAGAGAGGGATGGTTGTAGACGATGTACACACTATTATAAAGATTGTAAAAAATATGAACTAGAAGAAGAAGAGTTTAAGCAGCAGGTCGTCTGTTCATCATGGGGTGTATGCATAGACTAGAAAAAGGCATTTCCTCTTCAACACTACCATACAAGAGGACTCGCCGAAGTTGGTTGAAGACTTCTTTCAATATGTTGAAGACAATATTTACAAGTTTGCCAAGAAGGATTTGGTCTTGACACCATCACAAATCAGTGTAATTGTTTGTGACTCATGGAATTGCATAGGTGAAGAGTGTCAATGGCAGTAAAGTCTTGGAAATATTGAAGGCTCAAGGATCTGTACCATCATATTAAGAAGGAAGTTGATATCAAGAAGCATCGTGAGAGGAATCACAAGGATAAATATTCCAAGGTCCGATTGATTTTAATGGAGAGTAGAGTCCATCAGTTTTCTAGATACTACAAGAGGCTCAAGAAGCTTGTTGTTTTAGAAGTTGATTTGACTTTTACAAAAGCGCATCAGTTATGCGTAAGTTTTAAACCTGTGAAGTAAAGCAATGCATATAGATTCTTAAGCAAAACATAAATTAATCAATGGCTCATACACATACTACACAAAGATTTACGCTAGAAACCCTTAACCAGGAGAAAACCATCATTCCTTGGTGCCGCACCTTTCAACTCTTTATTGTATTAATTTCACCATTCACCATACAATATATACAATGTTTTAGGTATTCTGTAGCTACCAAAACCCTATCCCTTAATCCAGGATTAATTTAGAACACCGCTAAAAATAGCAAAAACTGCCCAAAAACAAATTTTGGGGCGTTGTCCCGAACCTCGTCGGCTCCGGGCTACTTCCCAAAGCCGAATGTTGTGCGTAACCATGGGGGCCCAAACATTCCCCCCTAGGACCCCCCAGGAAAGCACCCCACGCACATGACACAAAGAGCGAAGGAAGTTGGGATCGTCAGACGTAGTTGTCGAATCTGACGCGCCCACACACACACATGCAAAGAATATAACATATACCCAACATTCTCCCACTTGTTGTTTTCTTTGCATACAAGGGTTCATAGGATTACATAGTCAACAATCCAGGGCAACAATGCCCATTGTTACTCTACACCAGGAGAACTTTTCTATGCTCACAGACTTTGTCAATGAATCTGCAACATTCTTCAAAGTGTCAAGCTTTTTCAGCAACACCTTATTTTCTTCAATCATGTCTCTCACAAAGTGATACTGAACAACAACATCCTTTGTATTCAAATGATAAGTTGGGTTCTTTTCCAGAAAGATACACTCTGACTGTCACAATCTAATCTCATTGCTTGTTGTACCAACCCAATACATGGACATAATCTATGTAACCATACTGCTTCCTTGCTTGCATGAGTGGCTTCCATGTATTCAAATTCTGTAGTTGAGAGTGCCACTACAGCCTGTATTTTTCTCATCCAACTTATTGCTCCTCCAAATAGGTTAAACACATACCCACTTGTAGATCTTCTTCAATCTAGATCTCTAGCCCAGTTTGCATCAACAAATCTATGTATGTCCACTACGTTGTCTAATCCTGGTCTTCCTTGGTAGTACAATCCATAAATGGTAGTACCATGAAGATACCTGAAGACCCTCTTTACTGTTTTCCAATGCTCCTTCCCTGGTTTTGACATATACCTGCCCAAAACTCCCACTACATGTGCAATGTACGGTCTAGTACATACCATTGCATACATCAAACTGCCAACTACACTGGCATACAGAACATGGGACATGTCCTCTTCTACTTCCCATGTCTTGGGACATTGATCTGCAGATAAATTTACACCTATAGGAATATGAACATTGACCGGTTTAGTTCCATGCATATTAAACCTCTGGAATATCGTCTCCACATATTTTCTCTAATTCAACCAGAGTTTCTTATTTGCACGATCTCTTTTAATCTCCATTCCCACAATGAAGTTAGCAGCACCGAGATCCTTCATGTCAAATTTGGAGGATAGTTGCGATTTCACCTCTTTGATAGTTACATCCATGTTATTTCCTACCAACAACATGTCATCAACATACAACACTACATACATGAAGTGATTACCAACCTTCTTGGAATATACACAATGATCATCCTTGCTTCTCACAAATCCCAATCCAAGGATGTATGTGTCAAACTTTTGGTACCACATCCTAGGTTATTGCTTCAGACCATATAGTGACTTCTTTAGCTTACATACTAGCTCTTTCTTTCCCTTCACTACAAAGCCTTATGTCTTCTTTATGTAGACTTCTTCTTCCAGATCCCCATGTAGGATTTATATCGTCACATCCATCTGTTCCACTTCAAAATCAAAAG
>SNQJ01S0068226.1:39434-60645 GCA_010110895.2 Picea sitchensis | reverse complement strand
GAGGTATGTTTCTTGGACCCAATGTGTTGGAGAGATTTATGAATACTTTGACATCGACACCCACTATTTAGCATGTTTGACCAAGTTGAAATAGTCTAGCACAATGGAAGACTTTATAGCCACCTTTTACCACTTGGATTTCATAATAGAGGGCATGATAGATACCTTCTTCAGGGAATGTTTTATCTTTGTCCCAAAGGATGAAATATGATCCTAGGTTATCACGGCTCACCCCCAAACTTGTTTGGAAGCTACTAGACATGCAAAAGAATCACAAAATGTTTTTTTTTCTAGAACTGCAACTCATTCCACCCCTGTCAAGATCCAAAAATTAACTTGGGAAGAAATGGTTGAATGAAAAATCAAGGGTCTTTGATATAATTATGATGAAAAATATTTTCCTGGGAATAAGTGTAAGGGACACAATATTTTTGTGGAATTTTTTTGAGGATGTTGCTGAAGAGGAGGCTAAAGTCTCCCACGTGGAAGAGATATCCCCAACATATGATACTACTCCACCTGTTGACCCACTGGAAGTTGAACCGATGATTTCGTTGCATGCCCGCAGTGGCTTCTCTGCTCCCCAAACCCTCAAGCTATTTTTCTACATTAAGCATAGGAAATTCACCATGCTTTTTTACAGTGGAAACACCCATAATTTTATTTACTACTGCATTTCCCAGAAAATAAATTTCTATATCCATGTTTTCAACAATTTTCAAATCATGATTTCCAATGAAGGTTCCATAAAATGTGGTGGGAATTGTGAAAATGTGCACCTACAAATTGGTCAATACCACTTGAAATATCATATGTTTTCTATCGACATGACAATATGTGACATTGTGCTCAATGTTGAATGGTTACGTACTCTAGGCCCCTTTCTCATGGATTTTAAGGAATTAAACATGCAATTCTAATTGGAATGCCAACAATACCTATTTCAAGGAATCATAGCAGGCTCCCTAGAGATCATCAATTCACATTGAATGGAAAAGATCCTAAAAAAAGGTCATTCGGGAATTATTTCCCAAATCCATTATATTCAAGTAGTTTATATTCCCTCTATGCATCCTGACGTCAAATGTATCCTCTCCAAAAATCAAGTTATTTTTTCCACTCCCCATGGAGTTCCCCCTTCCCATGGTGTTCATGATCATTCCATTCCTCTCATCCTGGGCATTCTTCTTCCCAATGTTCTCCCTGATCATCATCCATTTTCCAGAAAAATGAAATTGAGAAAATTGTTCAAGAATTTCTCGACACAAGTGTTATATGTCCTAGTACAAGCCCCCATTCTTCTCCTGTGGTCATGGTACCCAAGAAATAAGGAACTTGACACATGTGTCTATATTTTGAATCCCTCAAAAAAATCACCATCAAAGACAAATTTCCCATTCCTCTCATTGATGATCTATTTGATGAATTGAGTGGTTCTAAGTACTTTACTAAAGTTTATCTTGATTCTGGATACCACCATATTTCTATGAAAGAGGAAGACATTCCCAAGACTGGATTTCAAACTCATGATGGTCACTATGAGTTTTTTGTAATGACATTTGTCTTGTGTATTTCTCCCTATACTTTCCAAATTCTCATGAATTATGTCTTCCAAAGTCTCATGAATCACGTCTTCCATCATTTTCTCGTATTTTCCTTTGATGACATTCTCATCTATAGTAAAACTTGGCCAACCCATCTCCCCATATGGATCAAATTCTCCATGTACTCTCTCAGCACCATATTTTCCTCAAACAATCTAAATCTTCCTTTAGAGCCTCAGAAGTGGATTACCTAGTTCATATTGTCGACGAGGATGGTGTATGAGTGGACCCTAATAAAATTGAAGCTATAAATGATTGGCCTCATCCTAAAAGTCTTAATATCTTGCAGGGTTTTCTATATTTAACGGGATATTATTGCAATTTTTTTTTTTAATTATGGGAAAATTGCAGCTCCTCTCATTACTCTCCTTAAAAATAATGCTTTCACCTAGAATCCAACAATTAATCAATCCTTTCACACCTTGAAAGAGGCTATCTACATGACTCTTGTCTTGGAACTTATCGAATTCACAAAAAAAATAATTATGGAATGTGATACCTTAGGGAAAGGAATTAGAGTAGTCCTCGGGCAATATGGCAGGCCTTTGGCCTTCACTAGCAAACAACTTTCAGAAATACATTTTGACTAGTCAATCTATGAAAAATAAATGTTGGATATTATTTATTCCTTGGATATATGGAATCCTTATCTATTGGGGCAACACTTCCAAATTAAATCATATCATCAGAGCCTCCAGTATTTTATGGAACAATGAATTTCATCCCTGGAGTACAAAAAAAGGGTGACCAAGCTATTTGGATATGATTATGATATAATTTACAAGAATGGAAAATAAAATGTGATTGTTGGCACTCTTTCCAAGAAGTATGAAGAATAAGGGTCCTCATTTCTATGGATTTCATTGTACCATATTGGCTCCAAGTCGTTCTCTAGGAATGGTTGCAAGAACCCAAACTTTCTCTCATGATCTAACAACTGCAACGCCATTAGCTATATTCTCCAACATACTCTTGGAATAATGAGAATATTCTCTACAAAAGTCATGTGTATTTAAGAAAACAATCACAACTTAAATCAACGGTTCTTTATGAGCTTCATGATTCACCCACAACTGAGGATTTAAGTTTTACCAAAACCTATGAACGAGTCAAACATTCTTTTTTCTGGGATGGTATGAAATAGGATTTCCTCACCTTTGTGGATGAATGTGATGTATTTAAATGAAAAAAGGGAGAAATAGTCAAATATCTAAGAACACTTCAACATCTTTTGATTCCCCCTACTATTTGGAGGGATATTTCTATGGATTTAATTGTTGGCTTACCTAAAATGGGAAATAAGTCAGTCATCATGGTGGTAGTTGATATTTGTTTAGAGTATGTTGTTTTTTGTTCTCTTAAACACCCATTCACCACATCCACAGTGGATCCAATTTGCATGGATAATATCTTCAAACTTCATGGCATGCCTCATTCTATTATCTCTGATCGAGATCCAAATTTCACGAGAAAGTTTTGGCAAGAATTGTTCAGTCTCCAGGGAACCTAATTACATATCAACACATCCTATCATCCCTATACCGATGGATAAATTAAAGTCATAAAAACAATTTAGAAACATATTTGTAGTGGTTTGCATCTGACAGACAAAATCAACACGTTCAGTGGTTACCCCTAACTAAATTGTGGTACAACACATCTTACCATATAGCTACTTTCATGACACCTTTTGAAGTAGTCTATGGAAAAATGCCACCGTCATTTCTCTCGTACATTCCAAGTACCTCAAAGGTTTAGGAGGTTCACAAAATATTGTAGTCCATCAAGCCATTCTACATACCCTCAAATAAAAAAAAAATCATGGCTCAGAATCACATGAAGAAACAAGAAGACCAGGGTTGTTCTGAACGTCAATTTGATGAGAGTGACCATATATTTCTTCATCTTCAACCTTCTAATAAGACTTCACTCAAATATAAACATTGTGAGAAAATTTCTCCCAAATTTATGGTCCTTATAAAATTCTCAAGTGAGTGGGGCCCATGGCATACCAGTAATATTTTCCCAGACATTATCAACTCCATATTTTTTTTCATGTCCCATGATTAAAGAAGTGATTGGAACTAAGTGTAAAACACAAACAAGTCTCCCTGATTTGGATGAACAAGACTCCATTTGGTTGTAGCCATAGGCAGTCTTGGACCAAGGAGAAAATTGTCTCGTCAGCACACCATCAAGGAAGTGTTAGTTCAGTGGAAATATACAAATCCAGAAGATGCCACTCAGAATCCAGCCACCATTTTGCAACAATTTCCTCATCTCAATCCTCGAGGACAAGGTTGTTCTTCAATGCAAAGGACATGTTAGGGACCTAACCTCCCTAACCCCTCACATAGGTAGAATAATATATTTTCCATGTACTAAAGATCATCAATAGTTAATAAGGCCTATTTAATAAATATGAACAACTCAATGTAAGAAGAACTAATATAAGCTTCTGCTGCTAGAAGTATCTTCCTCTAGAATGTTCTTTAGAAGATAAATTTACTATAAATAAGAGTAGGAGGCGTGAGAAATATTTGTATTGAGAATTATTGTAATACATCTTTTCTCTATTAGAGGTTTCCCCCTCGAAGAGGCAAGTGAAAATTACTTTCTATCAATAAAGGTATCATTTTGGTCATGGTTCTCTACATTCTATTGTTTAGCTGGTATTTTCTACAATATTTTTGTTTTCTACTTAATATAATAGATATAGTACCTAACATATTATATATGGGCATTGATACAAATATAGTGGTCAAAAAAGTGGAAATGGGGTTCCCACGAATGTTCTCACACAAGAATGCATTCACATTCTAAAAAAACACAAGTTCTCTGGAGCTTCCATCTTCACCATTCCTCGAACCACGAACAAGGTTGTCTCATTAACACTAGGTTGGATTTATAAAGAACACACAGGTATTCCTAAGAATGCACACATGTTGTAGGATTGAAGGCACATTCGTGTGCGATGAGTTTTTTTAATAGGCTATGATCAGTCTATTTCACTAATATATCCGGTTGCACGTTTTGAGGGTAATTGAGCATATTTAGGAACAAAAATTGAGGAAACCTTGATAAATCACTACCAAACTTTGCTATAATGGTCATTAACTAATTCTAGGTAACTATTTTGATTGAATTTCATTGTTTTTTATTTCATAATTCATTTAAATGATAATAAATCAGTAAAAATATATTTTTTCCTTATTAAATTGTAACACACTTAATTAATATGGATTCTATAGAAAACACAAACCCAACATCACAACATCAAGAAACACCAAACCCAGATCCAAAACTAGAAAATATAAACATGGAAATTAATGTATGGTTGAGGCCTCTTAGAACCCTAGTATAATACTTATAGAATAAAAAAATATCCCTCACGACTATCACTAGCCACATTCTTAGACACCATTGTATCTTCTACTCAAATGGTTGTTGGGTTACTTGGGTTGACCCACGTTATAACTATAGGATTACCAACAAACCCTTCTACCATCGACCCTTCTAGATACCAATAGGAAACACAACACATAGAGTGCACTGTGCAGCATCACCCAAGATAACTTCTATGGGTGGTCTCATGACTCAGATGCCTGCAACCCTGGGATGGGATGTGTATCTTTCAAAGGCCTCTAACCTATTTATTATTAACTTTCAAACCTTCATTAGATATTATTCCAAACCACTTTCACAACTATCCTACTAGGACTTCATTAACCATTATAGCCGCATATGTTCAATGGATAACATTCCTCTATTGTAAAGAAAGATTCCAATCTATTTGATAACTATACCATTCTTTTACTTAGTGTTGTTCTGCATATTATATTATCTTATTCTTATTGCGTAATGTTCATTCCTTTATCATATACCATATTCATCATAAAAATTTATCAAAGTAAATGAAAACGTAACACACTGCATATAGTCCCATAAAACATAGATATACCATGGTTCACCCCCCAGGGGCTACGACCAAAAATATTTGTCGTTGGGCTCTTTATTCATCTCCATGTAAAAATGTAGTGTTGCGCACTATACAATCCTTCCTTCATAACAACCGATCTCCACATATCACCATGGTCTCTTCGCCAGACCTATTATTCACAAGAATATTCACTACAATCTCAATAATACCTACACACTTGAAAAATCCCAAGCGTCCAACCCTTTCATGGTTGTAATACATCCTACTTATACAAAACTCGGAAAAATCCATTACAAAACCCCTAACCCTAACATGATTAGCTTTGTCCACTTTCTAGCTGAATCGTTCATGGATGGTCCTCGATCCAAACATTGCTCCATGTCGGTGCTTTTCCACTTTCCAACTGCTCCACAATAATTTTTCCACTTTCTAACTTATTTTCTCAGTGTGCATTTTCCCTTATTTACAGCGTTGCTTTTCCTCTTTTTCTGGCGCGCTCCCCTATTTTGCAGTGCTGCTTTTAATTCCTTCAAAACTTCTTCGATTTTCTGACAAAATTGACCTATGCCAATAGGCCCCCAACACTAACATCGTGACTTGTCTTAAGTCATGCACAGACTCCAACATATTTCACTACATGTGCCAGTGCTTCGTACATTTATGCTATCAATTGGCATTTCTCCTATGCCTGGCTACTCTTCTTCTTCATGGCTTCAACCTCCCGCACAATGATTGTATGTCTTAATATCTCTTTTCACTCCAAGACTATATGTTCTATTATTAATTTTGATGTGTCGATCTCCATGACCAGCTGCTCCACCTTATCTTGCAGGGGCTCCAAGTGAGTCTGTCTTGAAAGTTTTTGTCCCTACACTGCTTTTAACTCTTCCTGTAGGTTCTTTATTTTTGTGCCAGTCTTGATATTCTCTGGAAGTGACATTGTCCTCTCCCACTTCTTAACATATTCCATTGATGTATTCAATTTATCTTCCTTCCCTTTTAACTCTTGTAGGCTCCCATCCTCTAAGATCTATGTCCATAGTTGGGTTCTCTTTTCCAACAACTCTGTCATTTTGTGTATATTCTACATGATGTTCTCTACAGATGTTGTCGCATCTTTATCCCTTTATGCTCTGACTTTTGGAGGAGTAGTAGGTACTGCACGCTCCTCCAGCTCCTTGATTTGTTATTTATAGTGCTCCAACATCTACACTATTTTATTTATCTTCTCTTCTGAAGACGGCCCCTCCAGTTCTATTTCTTGGAATACTACATTTATCTATTTCTCCATCTCATCCAACTTTTTCTGTGCTTTCTTCTTTCCCTGTCCTTCTTGGATAATTTCCTCCTTTAGAGAGGTGTTGTCTTCCTGCACCAACTATAAGTTTATTTAATCTGACCTTGCTCTAGACTGAATCTCCTGCGCGATGCTAACCTGTAATTTATACAACGCCTTTGTTGGAATCTTGGATAATTTCAAGTCCAATGTATCAATGTCCTTAAATGGAATCTGTAATGTCTCCTCATAAATAAACAACATCACAGGTGTGATGATGAAATTGGTGCTCCCCTGTGCTGTAATGTGCATTGTTTCTCCAATCGGCACTCCTTCTTTATCTTGTGTTGGTTTGTCTTTTTGTTGTTGCTCTACCCAAATCCTCAACTTCTCCAGCGCAATTTTCACTTCCTGCACCTATTCCAAAATTGAAGCCCTATTATTTTCATCATTCTCCCACACCTCTGATAGTTGATCTTCCACTTTTGTGACTATCATAACCACATCATCTGCTATCAATGATGTGTGCATTGATGTTTTGTGGGCCTTTTCCTTCTTCCTCGAGCCACTTAATTTCTCCCCCGTTCTCTGTCTCTGGGCATATGATGCCCCATATGCCTCTAGCATGTATGTATCCATGCCTCTATCCTTCCCAACTTATTCTTCGATGGATATATCATGTGTCTCGATCTAGAATTCTTTGGCACACACTTGTTCTGTCTCTCCTCTTGGTTCCTTCTTTATGGGCAATGCTCCTTGTGTATAACCACATTGTGATTTATTATTTTTCCTTCTTTTTTTTTGTATGGGATTTCTTCCCCCCTCTTGGGCCCATGCGACTTTATTGTTTTTTCTCACATCGTTTGTGTCTATCTTCTACATAGGGACTTTTTTGTCCTGTGTCCTAGTTTTTCCTTCTGGTTCTTCTCTCAGATTAAATGGAACTTTCCAATCCTCATGCCACTTTTGGACCTCCATCTATATGTCCTACGTCATCACGCAATAATTCAACTGTAGCCACTCTTTTGCTGGATCCCTCTTTTCCTGTAGCCACATACTATGGCATGATGCTTGAAAATTTTCTATCTTCCCAAACTCTTAGATTGTTTCTGGATAAATCCTCCATGTGTATGTTAACCATTTCTAGATCCCTTTTAAGTACAAAGAGAATACGTCGTTTTTTATTTTCTTATCCTTGGGATCTGTTGTGCTTCAGAGTGATGTGTAGCACGATGTGCCACACTTTCATATCCTTGGCAGGAACAAACTGTATGTGGTTTCTTGCCATCCACCAATGCAATGAGGATGAGTAAACACAAGTAGTGGAACTAAGAGCCCTAATCATGCATGTCTTGGCAATCCTCCAAGAACGAATTCCATAGATAAGGGGCCCAACCCATTGAGCTCCCATTTGCGCACTGCGTTGCAACTTCTACTACGCCTATAGGTACCTCCTCCTTTCTACACTTACGCATCAATTTGAAACCTAACAACCTTGTTGCAAATTGTGTCCCACGATCATTGATGTCAATGATCCCGATTCCTCTGTTGCCTCTCTCTATTCCCTAAACAAAAAATTGCTAAAAAATACAAGAGGTAGTCGTGGAAAAAAATTAACATCGTCCACTGATACCTGATGTTGTTCACAGGGAAAAAGGTGGAAACAATGAGATCGACGCCGAACACCAATACACATCGATGTCGATAGATAAAAAAAGTGCAAGAATTATCCTTCAATGCATGTACCTCTCCTTGTCGATTCTCGATCAATTATTATTGGTGAGTAGTCTGGGACATCAGTTGGGTCTCTCCAAAAAATTTCAAACTCATTAGGATTGCCCATCTATAGATTTCTCATCTACATGCATTTCAATAATTTTGACTAGTTAATAGATGTTGCACCCGTATCCCGATTAATTGGCCTACACTAGAATGTTGTACCTTCATCTCCATTGGTATTGGAAATATGAACATGTGTAATTATATAAAATGCTCGAATGAGTAGAGTGCCCCGACTCCCAATATTAAAAGTTGTTGTGCACTAATCGACGACCATTTGAAACCCACAATAGACCATTCCAACATCCCTTCACACAATCGATTTATTCATTGAATTTGCTTCTAAACATGATAAATATCTATAGTATATTCTCTATACTAGATGGAGATGAGTTTGAGTGTGAGGGAAATAAATGATATTTATTTGAATGTATTTGTGAACAATTTCATAATTCACATAGAACTATTTAATTGTTTCATGATAACTCACGTTGATCCAATTTCTCTTAAGGATTGAGTTGAGTTGTATTTATTGCAAAGTTTGGAACTAGTGAGTACTCAACCCAAACAAGTCTTCATGCATAGGTGTTTGTGATAATTTCCTCTGTAGATTTGTTGATAAAAGGGATACTGAGTTAAGTTTTTGTATTGCAGGAAAATTCCACCCAGACGACCAATAACTTGTTGATCACCAAAAACCACGAAGGGAGGAAATGAGTGAGCCAGAGAGGCATCCAACTTGATCACTAAGAAATTGTAGTTTTACTCAAAGGTGGCTCTAGTGGTCAAAATTTCACAGAAGAATCCATCAATACCACATATGCTTTTCAAATATACATACAATAGAATGACATCTAATGTAACACTACCCTCTTGGATTGATTTATACAATAAAATTCATTGTAAATATTTTCTAAAATTCAATCCTCATAGTGACCCGAAGGTGAGGAAGTTGGATGACCAAATGTTTCATAACATTAGGCATTGTTCATTATATATGGTGGTGGCTAGGACCCATGTCTTACCATGTGTGGACACTCTAGAATGGATTATCCATCATGCCAACACAGAAAAATGATTGCTAAATAACAAAGATGGATAGTGAATCGATGTATTCTTTCCAATAGAAATAGGAACATACTACAAACTTAAGGATGCCAAAGGTAGGATGAACAAATATTTTTTTGTGGAATTCTATGAACGCAATAATACTAGTCTATTTCAGGAATATTGGTGGAGGGAAGACAAGATATTTGTAAATTGGGCCTCAGGGCTGTACAACACGATGAACCTATGAGAACCATACATTTTCTTGATGGTCCTAATCTATCGTCTACACGGGAAAGAGGATTTATCCAAGTTATCTGAGGCTTGGATGCCTTTGGCTTATACAATATTTATATCTGGAAGCATATTCAACTCGTAGGATATTATTTCTAAGTAATTGAGCACCGGGATAGAGGAAGCTCAGAACCCAAATTATTTCAAAGCAATTGATCACCATGATAGAGGAATCTAGGATTGTATTTCCAGGATTGAGCCTAAGACAACGTATCTCTGAACTCCCCACATATGTTTATTTAAGTATCCTATGGGATAAAAAGTACAAAATATCAATATATGTAATATGTGATGGATTTATAACTCAAGTGTACTCATTGATCTTTAAACAAGATTTCCCAAGGCTCTCAGAAGCAGTGAGGAAGGTGATATCCAAGATTGGGCATTGGTGTCTAGAGGAAAGAAGAACATATATCATGATTTTCGGAGCCATTGGTGCACCAAACCTGCTTCCAATCCATGTGCCCAATAAACTAGTGTTGGGGGGGATTTGCTACCATACCATATTGCAAGCGTTCAAATATTCTTTGGTAAAATACAAGAAAAGGGTATTTATACCCTATGGGTTTTATGTAGATTACCATTTCGTGAAGGACACTACATAGGCTAGAAAAGAAGCTCAGATTGAAATGGATTATAGTTTTTAACTGGGAGTTACAAGAAACACGACCCTAGGAAACCATTGGTTGAACATGCCAATCAATTGATATCCCATTGGCCATACACACAAGATGATTTTGAGGATGAAATATTCACAAATATTTCCTTGAACTCGGATGAAGTATTTTGAAGAAAATAAAAACCATACCTAATCACGTTCATGGCCTTGCCTAGAAATGAACAATTCGATTTTTTAGAGAAAATTGTGAGGAAGTTTCACAAGCACAGGAGGAAGACTTACAACAAGTAGAAGATAGGTCGGAGGCACAAGGACTCATAGAAGAAGAAAAATGAATGATTCAACTACAAAGAGAGACTATCATAGTGCCATAAATAACCTATGTGGTAATAACCCCAATCAGGCTTAGAGAATAATGGGAGCTAGAAAAACCTAGAAATAGATAAATTGGGGAATACAATGTAGAACAGAGTTCAATGAAAACGCATGCATGAGAACCAGAAGTTGAGCCAACAATGGAAATTTCAACAAATCCATCCTTCCTAAGGGGAGTGGCTCCTATTATTGTTGATTGTATCATGGTATATGATATCAATGTAGAGAAGGTGTATCGTACAGTTCCCATTTTGAATGAGGTGGTAATATATATGTTTGACACAGAATTACCCCAAGGACAACAACCTTTGCACATAGAGGTAGGTATGAATACAATTGAAGGTCATATCACCTTTTCAAATCAATACTCTCAATCATTGGATAGAGGGGAAGGTTTTAACAAAGGCCAGGATGAACCAAGATATAGAGAGAAAACAAAAAATTTAAGGGATTAAGATGATGATGGTCGAAGGGATGAAATCCCAAAGAATGAAACAAAAGGAAAAGGGGAGAAGCAAGGGAAACCCAATGTTGAGAATTCATTAGGAGTTAAAACTAGAAAATGAGTAGTTTATGAATATTTGGAGAGTAAAAAAGGATCCAAAAATATCCAAACATGACCATCAACACATTCTACACTCTCGGGGTCAATGAATTTGGAAGAAACCATAGAAGAAGGGGTCACCAAAAAAACCTCCAACATTGAGCACAATTGAGAGTCACCCATTAAGCCAGGAATCAAGAATGGTAACGAGGTAATGCTTGAAAATTTTCTTATTCCCAGGAATCTTAGTAAATGCACTCTCATGGGATGACCAACTAATTCTAGAGCTAGTAGATGATGTGGCTGATGTCCAAGATATATCCTATGATAGAAAGATGCAGGTGGTGGTAAGAAGAATAGTGAAGAAGAGGAGACTCATTCTAAACAACACAATGTTAATTACCATGGAAGAGAACTTGTTGGATGCTAAGAAGTGTAATGCGAGTGAACTATTGGGAGAAGGCATTTCCATATTGAGTGCCACCATGGACAGAGTGAGAGAGAGGATGGGAATGAAGTTGACTCTATGAGAATTGAGTTAGTGTAGCTCAGGAATCAAGTGGAATATTACCAGGACACCATGCAGGTAGTTAGATTCATGAGATATGAGATGGGAGAGATATATAGTCAATTTAAGTTTGAAAGAGAGATTTTTATGACCCAGATCATTGGCTACCATGAGGAAACCTTGATGGGAATCATATATTACAAATACATGATGAAATGGTTTTAGAAATCTCATCAAGTGTTAGAGAAAATTGAGTAAATTATAGAAATATAGAAATTTTGGGGAGTAGAGAAACATGGCATCATGATTCTCACAAAGGAGAGCTTGGTTAGGTTCAAAACAATGAAAAAGTATTGGGTACAATTGGTAAGAGAGAGAGACATTGAAGGATGTGGGAAAAATGGGAAAAATGTCTCGAGAATTGGAGAAACATCAATCAGAAGATGAGAAACCTTGGATTCCCTGAATTCAACACATTTGACTACTTTTTCAACCTGCACACAATAGTAAGACAGTTTGAGGAGCTCAATGTTGAAGTTTAATTTTATGTTCGAGAGGTATGAATACTTGGAAAGGGACAATTTAATAGATTCGTTGGTTGTCAACCGATTTGGGTAGCGTGGTTCCTATGGCATATACGCTCAGAGGTGGACAACTTCAGAGACCGAGTGATGGAAAATAAATATAATATCGACATGTCGATGGATAAGCATCGATTCCCATATTTTCATACATGTGAGGATTTGTTCTCCCAGTTGTTCGAGTATGACAGAGAAAACCCTCTAAGATGAGTGAAGCTAATTTGTATCTTCTATTTGGATGCAATCCACTTTATATGTTTTTTTCTTTTCTTAAGTGAACATTGTTGTTTATTTTTTTCATGATAATTTCATATAAATAAAGAGTTATACCTCATTCCAAAAGGTCGACACTAGTGTGTAATAGATTCTAGTTAGATGAAAAACTATTTTGGAGTTTAATATTGAAGTTCATCTCAAGCCAAAGACAATTATTTTCCAAATATTGTTGATTAAGTATAGTTTGTGCATTTTTCTTCATACAATTGTCGTCTGTGATCTATTTAGTAAGATTATAATTGTGTTTAAGTTATCCTTGAATTATTATGATTGTTGAATGCATATTGGTATAAATTTTGATGATGTCTTGAAAGAATTTTTGTTATACTGTAATCATAATTATTTTGAGTTACTTGTTATTGGCGCATACAATTTCCTTTCTTAGATGATATTTTTTGTTTGACCAATAGGAAAATATTATTATTTAATATTGATTGGAAATAATTGTCCTTTACATGTTGTTGGTAAAGGAGAATCTGTGCTCAACCTTCTTACTAACTTATTTATGAATACTTCATGAATAAATTAGTAATAGAAAGAGTATAAAAGATCTATCCTTAGACTGAAAGTAAACCCATCAAAAACTGCCAGATCGTTCATTCGTAGAATCACACTACCTTAAACAGGGAAGAGTCTAATTGGGCCTCATCTGTAGGTGTGGTTCCTACTATTGAGTTAAACGTAATTTTTACCCCTTAATAGAATTGGCACTAGAAGGAGGGTCTGAATGAATGGATGGCTAGTCAAAATAGTTCTTTCAATGGAAATTCATTGCAAACAACCTATAGATTAAAAAAAACCCACATGCATGGCTAGTCCTTCTCAGGATAGCCTTAATATTAAAGGTACCCCTACTACTAGTGATTCACCACACATTGAATATGAATCGTACCTTCACCCAGAAATTCCCTATGTGATTCCTCATGAAAACATCAATGGATTTAAGAGTATTACTATAGCATATTCTCATAAAATCAAAGAATTTCCATTAGCCACATTTCTTCATCACAGGAAATAAAATGTCAGATCGGTAGTGGACACCCCAAATCACACCTTTCTCTATAGGGTTAAATATCTAGAATATTTTTCCTTAACTAAAATAGATCAACCTCTCTTTCTTATTCTTGAAACCCCTCTTTTCACCCCATTAGCAAGTACACACTCTGATATTGAAAGTTCTTGATTTGAAGAACTTGAATCCAACTCGGAGGGCTCAGATAATGGGTCAGACAATATGGAAAATAACAATGAAGAAATCCCATAAGGTAATGATCAACCTACTAACAACCAACCATGGTTGTCCAAGGATTCCCTTACCATACCAATATCATTACACCATTTTCCTAGGCACCCAAAGAAACGTCTCCCAAAATATGATCCTAAAACCTCGAGGTCACCCGAAGATCACATCAAGAAATTCATATTGGAAACAAGATTGATGAATTTCCAACATGAGGATGTAGTGTGCATATTATTCCATTACAAATTTGATAAATTGACATTGACATGGTATTTGAATCTCTCAGATGGATCCATTAATAGCTGGATGAAATTTTAGAAATACTTTCTATATAAGTTTTCTGAAGAGACAACTACTAGGGCCTTGATGGCTCAACGTTTTTTCTCCACCATGGGTCCTAAAGAGAAGTTCAAATATTTTAATAAGAGATTCACAACCATCCTTAATAAATTTCAAATTGATGCTAAACCCTCCCAAGAACCACAGATTGAGGTATATGTTAACGCATTACCAACCTCCATCTCTATGTTCATTATGAGGGATTATAAACTCACTATGGTCGAGAATTTTCAGGAAGCCTAAATGATTTAATTTCAAATGAAAGTCCACAAAAATAGCCATATCTCCTTGTCTAAGAAGGAAACACAAGAATCACCTAGGAGGGGACTCTTTCTAACACGACCTCTAGGTAAACCAACAAAGCAAAGAATTGAAAAGGATAACTCTTACTTGGAAATTCTACAAAGGATGGTTAAGAAACTCTCTAATGAAATTGTAGAGATGAAAATGAATGCATGGGAAGGAACATCAAACCATATACACTACAAACCATTTTTTATAAGACCTCCATCGTTTAAATCCATAGAAACCCCATTGGCTAACTTGAGCATTTATTTAGGGGAAGTAGCTATTGATTCCTATTGTAATTACCATTAACAAAATCAATCATAAAAGGACTTCCCAAAATTGGTTAATTCCAGGAACTTACTATCCAACCATTTTCTGGAGGGGTTTTCTCTAATTGAACAACCCAATGACCAAATATCAGATACTGAAGAAAATGAGGTCAATGAGCCACCTGAGAAATAAGATATGGCTCTATGGGATGTCACGCACACACAATCTTATGATATCCCTACAAAAGAAGAGGAATTACCAGAATCTCTAAAATTCCAAACTAGGAGTAAGGGATCTATCACGAAAAACCAACCCATCATAGAACAAGATCCTGAGAGGGCCAAGAGAAAATCTTCCTTGGATCAATCAACTCAAACACTTAATTCTACCCCAAATTTATATGTTTTCAAAACAACCAAGATAGAAAATAATGTGGTAGAAGATCTGAAAAAGTTGAAATCCAACATTTTTGTAATGGAATTATACAAAATTCCTTGGTAGAAGGATCTACTGCTACAAGCCTTGGAAATGGATAACAATCTCAGGTTGAATTATGATCCAAATCCAAGCCCTAATAAAGGAAACTATGGGGAAGACATGAATCCTAATGTGAACACGGTGTTTGCAAGTAAGAAGCCTCGATCATTTGTCCCACCATTTTTGTTAACCTTTGAAATATACAACTAAAATATGCACAACTGTTTAGTTGAATCTGTCACTTTTTCGAACGTCATTCCTCTATAAATATGAAATAATATGAATTCTACCCCTACCAAAAATGACACACATATTATTTAACTAGACAAAAACCAAAGTTAAGGTAATTGATGCACTGAAGGATGTCATGATTCATATCACCTTAACCCAAAATTCCACTAGGTCATACACATCATAATTGTAGATATTCGAGAAGCCTATGGGATGTTGTTAGGTAGGAATTGGTATGAAAATATACATGAATATTTCAGTATAGATTGGTCCCACTTGTGGTTACCTTTTGATGGAAATTGTAACATGATCAGGGTTAACCAAAAAAAATATTTGAAGCACACTATCACTCACCTAGAATCTCCTAACAAACCCTCCTGTAGTGAACTTACGGTCCTAGGAAACTATTCTTGTGACTCTGACTTTGGTAATTTCTCACCATGCTTATCTAAAGTATCATTTTCAAAAAGTTTAGAGTTCTCATTGTAGGACAACACTGAAATAGTGGAGCAATACAGTGAACCTGAACACACTCTTCACACTCACATCATAAAAGATGAAAAATAAGATCCAAAGATAGACTTAGAAAAGCGAGTAGCCAAATTCACTTTTGAGATATGGCATTTATTATTCGACAGATCAAAATCTCAAGAAGTGGTTGGTGCGAGCTGCATTTTCATTGATCCAACAAGAAAACATAGTTTTTTGTCATGTAGATTGGAGTTCGAATGCACAAAAAATATTGTCGAATATAATGCTATATTTCAAGGACTTAAGAAAGGAATTGACCTAAATATCAAGGAAATATTTTCCTTTGGTGATTCATAAATCATTTTCAAGCAAGTGAAGAATACTATTCATTACAATTATCCTCATTTAAGGAATTTCCAGTAGCAATTTCACATATTGATTGATCACAACCATTCCTAAATCTAAAAATATATTGGTTGATTCCCTAGCCACAACAACTTTGATATTATCTCCCATGGAAGACTATGAAGCCTCTAGGTTCTCTATAGAGTTGTTATACAAACCTTTTTTCCTAGATAACATCTCCAACTGGAGGTTATTTCAAGGAGACAAACGAATAATATATTTTTTTACTAATGAAGAATACTTTAAGTATTTGGCCATTGATGATGAATTTTTCTAGAAGATACTCACTGAGCATGAAGGTGGAGAGAATAATAAAGTGAGGGGACACACATCAACTGAATCTAAACTTCACACTATACCTAGGGGTGTGGTCAACCTTGAAAACCTTTTCGATTTACAAGAAAAATTTAAACATCCCAAGAATGTCAAAACAAGCAGTTCTTGTCCTGTCTATGGAGTTATAAATCTATGAACTATTGATGACCCCAAGAATATTTACCTCAAGAAATTATTATCCCCTGGGGAAAATAAATCCTACCTAAAGTTGTTCATAGAATACCAAGATGTTTTTTCCTATTATTACAAAGATTTGAAAATGTATGATTCCAGAATCATACAACACACCATCCCACTAAGACCCGAAGTCAATTTGTTCCAATAGAAACTAAGAAAGTTTCATCCATCAATTGAATTTTTGATGTAGAAAGAGATGAAAAAACTACCCAATTCCAAGATAATATTTCAAGTGAGATATTTTGCATGGGTATCCAACCTAGTGCCTGTTAAAAATAAGTCATAGGAAATTCATCTATGTGTAGACTTCAGAAACCTAAACAATGATTCGTCAAAATATAACTATCTCGTTCCTCCTATGGATAATCTCTTGCAGACTCTATCTAGATATTGATTTTTTTTACTTCTAGAAGGATTCTCAGGATATAACAAGGTTTTGGTATCATAATAAGACATATTGAAGATAAATTTTCATACTAAGTGGGGTAATTTTTCCTATAAATGCATTCTGTTTTGGACTGATTAATGATGGAGAAAACTTCAATCTATCCATATATGTGGCCTTCAAAGGGATTACAAACAAATTTTTAGTGGTATATCTAGACAATGTTAAAGGTTATTCCAAGAATAGAATAGAACACATCTCTCATCTCACCCAAATTTTCGAAAGATGCAGGAAGCGGGGAATATATATGAACCTAAAAAAGACTATTTTCCGGGTGGGGGAAGGGAATATTTTAGGTCACATTATTTCTAAATATTGGATCAATATTAACCCTGAATGAGTAAAGGCTATCTCACATCTCCCACTGCCTCATAACAATAAGGCCATGCAATATTTCTTTGGGAAAATTATTTTCGTAAGGAAATTCACACCAGATTTCGTGGAGATAGTCAAACTGTTACAAAGGATGGTGTGAAAAGATGTAGAATTTAATCGAGTGAGTAAGGGAGAAAATCCTTTAATAAAATCAAAAGTACTATTTCCCAAGCCCCTGTTTTACGGATTCCCAAATTCAACAAGGACTTATTCCTTTACACGTTTTCCTCCGATCAGTCCCTAGAAACATTCCTCACTCAAATGAATGACAAGAAAGACAAGGCTCATATCTAATTTATGAGAATAAACCTCCAAGGACCTAAGATTAATTACCCTACCATTCAAAAACAAGATTACACGATCTATAAGGTAGTAAAAAACTTTATATCCTATATCCTCAAGAACCTTACTAAGTTTGTAGAGCCCCATCCAACGGTGAGGTCTCTTTTCACACAATAGGAAATGGGATAAAGGAGATTTAATTGGATGGAGGTCATACAACAATTCGATCTAGACATTAAACAATAAACGATAGTTAGGGGCCAAGGGTTATGTAAACTAGTTGCAGAATCCCAAGACATGGGGGAACTTGAGAATTTATGTTGGGATAATGAGATGTCCCTATGGTTTATTTAAGTAATTTATATCCCACACGATCAAGGTTTCTGCTATATCGACTTATCTTATTTCTTGCATCACGACACCTGCCCTGAAAAATTAAGGCCTAGGGAAAGGAGAGAACTTGGTATAAAAATTTCTCAGTATTGTCTCAATAATTATATACTTCTTCGAAGAAATTACTATGGTGTGTTTCTAAGATGCCTTGAAAAGATGACGCTGAGAGAGTGTCAGATGAAATTCATGATGGTCTTCTAGGGGATATTTCGTAGGAGAAACCATATCCCACAAAATTTTAAGGTTAGGATATCATTGGCCAAATTTATTCAGGGACGCACATGCATATGTTAGGAAATTCAAAGTTTGTCAATTTAGTGATGGAAAAGAGAAAAAGGAAGCCATCTGATTGCAACCAGTGAAAAATTCCATACCTTTTTATCAATGGGGGATAGATTTAATGGGAGAGATGAATTTGAGTTTTTTAAAACAACAAAAATACATACTAATGGAAAATGGTTACTTTACGAGGTGGTCATAACCTATTTCTCTCACTCATGTCAATGAAAAAGTAGTGATATAGTTTTTGGAGAAATATATCATGAAAATATTTGGGGTACCTTCTGTTTTGGTACTTGATAATGATGCATATTTATCTTCTACCCTATTAATTGAATTTTATTTAGATAAAGGGATTATTCTATGGTACTATTCCAACTATTATCCACAAGGAAATGGAATCACTGAGTCTAGAAATAAAAATATGGTAAGAATCCTTAAGAAGACAATAGTTTTAAATCGCCATATCTGGCACAATGAACTTCATAATTGTCTATGGAATGATAGGGTAACCCGTAAAGAAGATCTCAGAAATTTTCCCTACTTTCTAGTGTATGGACAAGAATCCATCCTACCAACTAACCTGTACCTCCCATCTTTGAAAATTTCTCAATCCTCAAAAGGAAAACCCTTATCCAACAATTATTAGAGGATTGAAACCCTCCTTATGGTTTAAGAAGAACAAGAAGAGGCTAGGAGTAATGTTTCATCCCATCAACAGATAATCAAAAAATGGTGTGATAAACAAAATAATGGATATAATAATTTCGAAGTGGGAGACTTAGTTATCAAGTGGGATAAAATCAATGAGCCAAAGGGGAAATATTAAAATTTCCAAAATTTGTGCCTTGGACCTTTTCAAATTGCTAAGAAGATTGGCGTAGTCACGTACCATTTGGAAAATCTTATGGGGGGATCTTGAGGCTCTTCCCAATAATGTCTAGGCCTTGAAACATTTATTTTCAAATTTGTCCTGAAGACAATCTTGTGTATTACATTTTTCCTTTATTGCTTTCAATTTTCTTTATTTCCTTTATATTTATTTGTTTCTTTTGGGTTTGATGGTTTTCATTTTTCAATTTTTTGTCTTTCCTTTTCATGATTTGATTCTATTTTGTTGACTTATTTTTATTGTATTTTTATCACGAGGTTGTTCTATGTTGAAATTATGTTGCAATCTGCTGAAATCAAGTCTTTATTTCTCAAATTAAGAAAAAAAAAGAGTCAACCAAGTGATTGAAGACATGTTGACAATGTATGTGATGGATAAGCCATGTAAGTGGGAAGACTACTTGCATTTGGTTGATTTTTCCTATAATAATGGGTATCAAGCTTCAATGAAGATGAGTCCATTCAAATATTTGTATGGTAGAATATGCAATACCCAAGATAAAGAATAGTACTTGGGCCATAATTTCTGAAGGATGTGGAAGCCCAGATGGTTAAAATTAGGTAGAATTCGAAGGTAGAACAACATAGACAAAATAATTATGCAAATAAGAATAAGAAGCATAGTGAATTTAAAGTGAGAGAGCATGTGATTTTGAAAGTGAACCCCAAGAAGATCTCATTGAATTTGGGAAGTTGTACAAGGCCTACAACTAGATTTTGTGGTCCATTGGAGATGTTGGACAGAATAGGGCTAGTTGCATACATGCTTGCATTTCCTACTTCCATGAATGTGCATGATGTATTTCATGTATATTTTCTAGAAAAGTATGTGCATGATCCCAACCATGCTATTGATTGGAATTTGATCCAAGTGGAGCGAGAAGGAAACTTTCAGCTCCATCTAGTGCGCATATTGGATAAAAACATCAAAGTGTTATGGGATCATGTCATAGAGATAGACAAAGTTTAGTGGACCTGCTAGGGTCCTAAAGGTGCTACCTAGGAGAATGAAGATGTAATGTGGGCAAAGTACCCACGAATTTTTGAAGAATTTGAAATTTTTATTTATGTTTTGTACGTGCACTGAGGACAACGCCAAAATAAGGGGGAGAGGAATGTAATACCCATGTTTCAAGTTCTCGTATTCATAATGTATTTTTTTATTTGATGAAATTCAGGAGTGCATGAACAATTGAAAAGGGGCCATGGTTCCTAGGAAATGTATTAATTTGATCATTATTAATAATAAAATACATTGTTGGTTGTTTTTGGTGCTAGTGGTAGCAACAGATGGGTATTTCAAAACATGTCTATGTGTCTAGACATGTGGAAATCATCCAAATCCTTCTTATTTTGGATTTTCATTAATTAAATGAATTATTAAAGTAAATTGATTTTATTAATTAATTATATAATAGTTAATTGAGTAATTTAAGGAAAGTGGTAAAATTAATTAAATGTTTCTAAAT
>SNQJ01S0068226.1:0-35245 GCA_010110895.2 Picea sitchensis | reverse complement strand
GGCATGTGGGGGATGAGGGACTACAAGTTATCTTCTAGAGTTTGCACCTAATAATGAGTATTTCTAGTATTTGAGAGACCTTATCCTGGTTTAGGAATCCTTTGTCCAAGTGGAGTTTTAGCGCCATCTTGGGGGCGACCTGCTACTAAGTTCACGAGCAACATATTCTATGGATGGGAGGAAAGTATGAAGTCTGCAAACAATTGGTGGCTTATTTATACAAGATAAGTGTCCATTATATTTTTATTTAATTACTTTTTGTGTCTTTATCTCTTTTCCTTTATGAGTATTTGATGATTTAATTATACATAAGTATATATGTTTTTAGAATTGCATAGAACTGTATAATTTTGTGCATATGCATAGTTTTATATAAATTCAAAGGCATTAGAGTTGGAAATTTTGTGTGGCATAGCCCAACTCAAGGATGGGGATGCTATAGTTTCGTATCATAGCTCTAGTTTCAGTCTTGAGCTTGCATGGGATGAGCTAACAGATTGTTGAAGAAAACATTTACAGGAAATTAATTTTTAGTGGATGTATGCAATATGTTTGAAGAACATTTTGTAGTGAAATTAAAGGAATTTCAATAGAAATTGGGGAGAATTGTTCCTATAATTATAAAATGAGCAATTTCAATCTCTAATTGGGTAAAATTCAGGCTTGTAGGTGGCTGAATTTAAAATTTATAGACTAGTCATGGTGTCATGATAAAATTGGGAAAAATGCCCCAATTTCTATAATGAAATTATGGGAAATTCGACATAAAGGAGTTGAATTTTAAGGGTAGGGGTCGAATTTATATGTATAGTTTCAAAATGTTCTATACGATATTAAATATAGATATTTATTGGAGGTTATGGGAATAATTTTGAAGCTAGCTATTTTTGGAAAATTTCAGAATTCAAAAAAATTGGGAAACTTTGGGTATTTTTCCATACGATGACATCAGGATGACATGGGGGCCACGAGTCAAATGGCATGGTAGAGAGGTCAAATGTACTTCCAAAGTGGTATGCATATGGTTTTATGTGACAATACAAAAGGTACACTATAGTAGGTGACATGGAGCTGGAATGGCGGGTGCATGCCTATCTGATGGAACCATGAGTCTAGACTGTAGAACCCTAATTGCAGAGAGGTCCTGTGTGGTTAGGTTAACCATAGACACAAGGGGGAAAAATTAATTGATTCATTCCATGTAAACCTATCCCAAAACCTATTTAAGTTTCACAACCCTTCCCCCTTGTGTTAATGGTTAGAAGGTCGATGGGGGCCACAATGCATTTTGGGTCATCAATCGTGATTGCGACCGTTAATTATACCCAAAACCTTCGTCGTTGGATTAAACCAATGTGAAAATTGATGTGTTCTTGAACGATGGTTATGGGATGGGTCATGATCATCCCCATGAACTAATACAAAGATTCCACATGGAATCCAAGGACTTGTGCTATCTGAAAAAAATAAATATAATAAAATTATGCGCTAGTGAAGGGGAAAGTGAAGGAAGTGAAGGAAAAGGGATGATGGGGCTAGGCCAGGTGGACCAAGAGATGACATGGAATCCTTGTACGAGATTGAGGTAGACTAATATTCCATATTAACATCCCATTCAGTCATATTAAAATATTTTTTTTAGAAATTTAATGAAAATAACTAGAAAATTACAGTGATTTCCCGGTGTTCGACTAGTAGGCCATTTTCGAAGGGCTAAACGACATTTTGAGTAGTCAAATTTTTATGAAATTGTATTTCCTTGCAAAAAACATAGTTTCTACATCTAAAAAAAAATATTAGAGATATATTTCTAATGGTTTGAACCATTTGTCAAACTGAGCTAGTATGAGAAAGTTACAGGCCAAACAATATCAACTAATTTTTGAGGCCCGATTAACTTCAAAGGGCCATAACTCCCTGCTCCAAAATCATATTGGGTCATAATATAAGTATAGAAGAATATATTGAGTCATATAAAAAAACATTGAGTGAAAATATAAATTTGGGCTCCTAAAAATGCATAGGAGGACTTAGAAGGCACATGTAGCATTCATGGGTAAAAATATAAATTGGCCTGAAATTTCAGTAGCTTGTATCTAGCATCTTGCAACTCAGGTGAAGGTGAAACTTGGCTGGAAATTATAAAATAAGGTCATGAAGAAAATAAATTGAGATCCTATCAAATTTTCAAAGGAGAACGTGCAAGGATGCATAAGCACATTTAACAATTGTACATATTTGAAGGAATCTGTGTTAAATGAGTAAATGGGTAATATTCAAATGGCCATAACTTTCTGCTCACGCCTCATAATTGAGAAAGAAATTAGTCGTTGGGAAGGTATTGGAAACATTATTCCATATATACACCCATAAATTTGAGTTGGGAAGTCAAATTCAAAAGGAATTAGGAGAAAGAATTTTGATGCACTTATGGAACAAAATTGTGCATAGTTTTCGTGAATTTGTTAAATTAATTAATCTAGAAAATCCTATTTTCTGCACATTTTGTAGAGTTAATGAAAATTATATTAGAACAGGATGAGCACAGAGATCAACAACATGGAATATTCAAAGAGGAATTACAACTATGAATATGAAGTCACGAGATTGTATGTAAACATTGTTGAAGGGTCAAAATTCCCTTTAGCTCAATAGTAGGAATCACACCTAGAGACGAGGCCCAATTAAACTCTTCCCTATTTAAGGTAGCATGATTATTCATATGGACGATCCGACAATTTTTTATGGGATTTAATTTCAGTCTACGGATAGATCTTCTAGACTCTTTTCGTTATTAGTTTATTCATGAAGTATTCAATAACTAAGTTTAGAAGAAGGATGAGCACATGTTAACCTTTACCAACATCATTTAAATGACATTTCTTTCCAATCAATATTAAATAATAATATTTTCCTATTGATAAAAAAAAAAATATCATCTAGGAAAGGTAATCATATGTGCCAATAACAAGTAACTCAAAATAATTTTGATTACATTCTAACACAACTTCTTTCAAGACACTATCAAAATTTATACCAATATGCATTCAAAAATAATGATCATTCAAGAAAGATTAAACAAAATTATGATCTTACTAAATAGCTCACAGTAGAATTTTTTTTGTAGAACAATCCATTGACTACGCTCAATCCACATGCTTTGGAAAAAAATTATCTTTGGCTCGAGACAAGCTTCAATATTAAAATCCAAAATAGTTTTTCATCTAACTATCAACTATTACACAAAACCATCGAACTTTCAAAATGAGGTCGACTTTATTATTTATACGAAATTATCATGAAAAAAATAAACAACATTGTGCACGTAAAAAAAGAAAAGAAAAGATAAAGTGGACTTTGTCCATGTGGAAGCTATCAGTTAGCTTCAATCATCTTAAAGGGTTCTCTCTATCATACTTAGAAAACTGGGATAACAAATCCTCGCATGTATGAAATTAAAGGTATTGATGTTGCTCCATCAACATGATGACATTATATTTCATTTCCATCACCCAGTCTCTTCATTTGTCCACCTCAAGCCTATACGTCATAGGACCCATGATACCCCTATCAGTCTATCAAATAATTTCTTAACTTGTCCCTTTTCAACTATTCATACCTCTTGAACTTTCACTTCAAATTGAACATCAAGATCCTCAAATTTCCAGACTACCACATGTAGGTTGACAAATTCGCTTGTTTTTTCGAATTTGTGGAATAAAAGGTTTCTCATGTTTTGATTGATGTTGTTCCAATTTCCAATACATTATTCCCATATTTCTTGCATCCTCCGATGTGGCTCACTCACCAATTGTACCCAATACTCTGCCACTTTTTTGAACCTAACCAGGCTCTTGTCTGTGAGCATCTTGACACCATGTTCCTCCACATCTTGAACTTTCTTGATTTCTTTGATGTTCTTGATTTTATCTAACATGTGATTATTTTTCTCAAACCATTTCATAATCTATTTCTAATATATCAGGCCCATCAAGGCTTCCTCCCGGTATCCAATGATCATGGTCATAAAAATCTCTCTTTAATATTTAAATTGACTATACATATTACCCAACTCATCTCTCATGAATATAATTTCCTGCGTGGTGTCTTGGTAATATTCTACTTGATGCCTGAGCTACACAAACTCATATCTCATAGAGTCAACTTCATGCTCGTCCTCTCTTTCTCTATCCATGGTGGAACTTGATATAACCATGCTTGCTCCCAATTTTTGTCTCACCTTAGAATGATTAGCTTTCAGTAGGGTCTCTTCCATACTAATTAACACCACACTGTCTAGAGTGAGTCTCCTCTTATTTCCTATTATTCTTACCACAACTTGCCTCTTTCTCTAAGAGGTTATAGCTTGGACAATGGCCACCTCATCTACCAGATCTAGAATTGGTTGGTCACCCCATGAGAATGCATTTCCTAAGATTCTTGGAATATTAAAATGATCAATCACTACCTCCTTAATTTTGTTGAATCCTAGCTTAATCGATGACTCTCTAATGTGCTCAATGTTTGAGGTATTTTTGGTGATCGCTTCTATTATGGTTTTTTATGAGGTCATTGACCTTGGGAGTGTAGAATGTGTTGATGGTATTGTTTGGATCTTTTCGGATCCTTTGTTACTCTCAAACTATTCATCAACTACTTCTTTTCTAGCATTATCTCCTAATGAATTCTCAACAACGGGTTTCCTTTTCTTTTCCCCCTTTCCTTCTATTTCATTCTTTTCGATGTCAGCCATGTTACCATCCTCATATTTATTCCTTAAATTTATTTTTTTCTCTATCTCTTGGCTCATCCTGGCCTTTGTTACAACCTTCCCCTCTATCTAGAGACTGCGAGGTTTGACTTGAAAATGTGATATGACCTTCATTTCTATTTAGACCTTCATATGTTCCCAAAGGTCGTTTTCCTTGGGGTAATATTGTGTCCAATATCTATGTTATGACCTCTTTCAAAATGGGAACTGCATGATACACCTCCTCTACATAGCTATCATATACTATGATCAAATCAACAATAAAGGGAGCCACTTACCTTAGACTGGATCGATTTTGTGAAATTGTAGTTGTTTCCTCAACTTATGGTTCTCCTACTAGTGTTTTCTCTAAATTATATTATCCATTGTATTCCCCAATTGAGGTATTTCCATCGTTTTCCATCTCCCCTTCTTCTCTTAGCGTGATTTGGTTTATTACCAGAGAGGCTACTTTTGGCACTATGGAAGTCTCCCTTTGCAGTTGAATCATTCATTTTGCTTCTTCTATGACTCATTGTGCCTTCAAACTGTTTGTTTCCTTCTTTGAGTCATCTTGTTGCGCTTGTGCCATTGCCCCAACTATTTTCTCTAAAAAGTCTAATTATTCATCCCCGGGCCTGTTTTTGTTTTCTTCGTAATACTTCATCCTAGTTCAAGGAATTATTCATGAATATTTCATCCTAAAAATAATTGTGCACGTATAGTCAATGGGATATCACATGATTAGCATGCTCATCCACTAGTTTGCAAGAGTCGTGTTTCCTGTATCTCCTAGTAAATAAATTGTACTCCATTTGAATATAAGGTTATTTTTTGGCTTGTGTAGTTTCCTATAGGAAATGGTAACCTACATAAAACCCATAGGGGATAAATACACTTTTATTTTCTTTTACCAAATAAGATTTAAACCCTTGTAGTATGCTTTGTACCAAATTCCCCCCAACACTAGTTTATTGAGAACATGGATTGGAAATAGGTGTGGTGCACCAATGGCTCTAAAAATTATGATATATGTGATTATTTCCTCTAGATACAGATTCCCAATTTTGGATATGACCTTCCGTACTACTCATGAGAGCCTTGGGAAGTCTTGTTTAAATATCAATGAGTACACCTGAGCTATAAATCCATCACATATTACATAGATTGATCTTTTGTACTTGTTCTTCCATAGGATATTGAAATAAATATGTACTGGCAGTTCATAGATATTCCATCTTATGCTCAATCCTAGAAATATATTCCTAGCACATATCGCATCAATGAGACAAGATGCCATGTAGAATGCAAGGTTTTCTCTATTTTTTTGGTTCTCATCTTCCTCTATCCTGGTGCTCAATTTATTAGCTATAATATCTCCATGTTTAAATATTCTTTTATATATAGGTATTGTATAAGACAAATGCATCCAATCCTAGGAGAACTTGGATAAATTGTTTCCCCCATATAGATGACAGATCAGAGTCATCAAGAAAATGAAAGGTTCCTAGAGGATCACAGTGTTGTACAACCCTAAGGCCCGATTTACAAAAATTTTTCTTCCCTCCACCAGGATGTTTGCAATAAACTCGTATTATAAAATAAAAAAAATCCTAACTTCAACGTCCTTAATTTTGTATTGTGCGCCTATTTATGTTGGAAAGAAGACGTCGATACACTCTCCATCTTTTTTATTTAAAAATAATTTATCTTTGTCGGCATGATGGATGATCCATTCTAGAGTTTCCACAATTGGCAAGACAATGGTCCTAGTCACCACCATATATAATGAAGAACACCTAATGTTCTGGAATATTTTCTCATCCATCTTCCTCTCCTACGTGTTTCTATGAGGTGTGAATTATAGGAAATCTTCGTAATTAATTTTGTTGTATAAATAAAACCAAGAGGGAAGGGTTACCTTAGATGCTGTGTTATTTTCTGTATCTTTGAAAAGTAGAGGTGGGATCACTTGATTCCTCTGTGACATTTTGACCACCATCTATGCCTTCAGGGAAAAATCCAACTCTTTAGCAGCTGAGTTGGATGCTTCTCCAACTCGCTCATTTCCTACTTTTGGGGTTTTTGGTGATTGGCAAGTTACTGGTCATCTGGGTGGCATTTTCCTGCAATGCAAAAAATTAAATCAATATCCCTTTTTTCAATAGAACTATAGAGGAAATTATCACAAATACATGTGTGTGAATACTTTCTTGGTTTAAGTACTCACTAATTATGATCTTTGCAATAAACATGACACATATCAATCCTTAAGATAAACTGGATCAATGTGATTTATCGTGAAACAATTAAATAGTTCTATGAGAGTTATGAAATTATTCACAAATACATTCAAATAAATATCAGTTATCCCCCTCACGCTCGAACTCATCACCCTTTAGTACAAAGAATCTAATGTAGATATTTATTTATTTTTTACACATGTGTACCAAACTTAGAAGTAAATGTGATGAGAAAATTTATGGTGCGGAGGGATGTTCGAATGGTCTATCGAGGGTTTCAAAGATTCGTCGATTAGCACCCAACAAAATTTAATATCAAGAGTCAGGAAACTCTACTCATTTGAGGATATTAGAGACTTACACATGTTCAAATCACTGATACTGGTGGAGAGAAAGGTACAACATTATAGTGTAGGAGGTTTAATCACGATATAGGGACAATATCTATTAACTAGTTAGAAATATCATAATGCATGCAGATGGAAAATATATAGATGGACCATCTTGATGAGTTAGGAGGTCTTGGGAGATACCCAAATGATGGCCCAAACAAATCATTAATAATTATTAATTGGGCATCAACAAGGAGAGGGGATCACACTAAATGATAAGTGTTTTCCTTTTTTGATCTACCGACATCGACATCTATCGGTGTTCGACATCGACCTTATTGTTTGCACCTTTTCTCCTGTGAACATCATCGGGTACCGATGGCCAATGTTAATCAACATCGGTGATTACCTTTTGGATTTGATGACAAGTATTTGTTTTTTTCTATCATTGACGCCTACTACTCTTGGAATCAAACCTTTTATGAGTGATATGTGCATTTGTGTGACTTCTATTTGAAACAATCTGTTGACGGGAAAAATTGATCGCTCGTTAATTGGAGGAGTGAATCCGGTCTGGGGTTGTCTATTTAACAAAAGCCGTTTGGATTAATCCACTCCGACGGTTTTAGCGGCTCCGTTGGCCGATCTAAGTCCTAAGAAAATGAACAAACAAAACTAAGAAAAATAAAATAACTTAATGAATAACACTTGTTGAAAACTATATACAGATCTAATATATATTTACAGTTTACTAAATAATGTTTATAACATAAATCTACTTATTGTATGTATAATATGTACAAATGAATTTATTTCTAATATATGTATAACATTTACAAAATGAAAATTTCAATCTAAATCTGCAAAAATCGAATATGGATTGATTTATTAAACAACAACTAAGCTATCATTCAATCTTTTTTTTTTTAATTTTTAATTTTTTATAATATTTATAAACAAGAAATGAAGTAACAAACTGTCTAATTGAAAAATAGAGATAACAAACAGTAGAATGTGTTTAGAATGCAGGAAATTCCTGTATTAATTAAACTAATGAAATAAAACTAACAAACTAACCTGTAATCGCATCTCCTATTCGTCCTGTGTATAGCATCCAATCTCGCTGTTTGATGAGGCAAACCCGCAACAGATCTCACAAATGCTTCTCGTAAACGCGAAGCAGTAATGATTGAATACAAATGATAGAACATATAAGAGATATAGTAACAACAATCTTATAATTTCATAAGTGGCCACATTGAGATACATTCTGCTGTGAAAACTTGTGTATAAACGTTCAACGAATAAAGAAGATGAATCTTCTAATCTCAAGTTTGAACATAATAATTACTGTATGTTAAATATGGGACATAAAACATGGATATCCTATCAATTTTATCATACCAATATGCAATAAACCATGATAGCTAAAGTAATCACAATCTAATTACAATTTGAAATGATCATAACTTGAATAAAAACACAATATATAGAAGCTAAAGTTGTGCAAATATCATCTTCTATTCAAGTCTGTAAATCAGAAATCCATAATTTTTTCCCCAGGCAGAGATGGTTTCAAGTTTACAAAACAACATATTTATAAAGGATCCAGGAACAAAACGTTTCTTTTTGCTAACATCCAATCTATTCCAAAAAATGTGGGGGATGCAACCTCCCAGATTTGATACCAAAAACTGATAGCCTAATCTATTAACTAAAAACATAAAGATGGTATGGCTGGAAGATCCCAACAGTGCTTCAAATCTCTTTGAAAATCATGATTTCCTGTTAACAATTAAAAATAATAAGATTTTAGATATACTTTCAGTTATCAAAACAAGTAATTCGAACTTTTCTAACTAGCTACAGAATCTCACGATTCTGTAGCAAGTTATAATTATAACTAGAATCATATTTTATTCAATCAATAAAAAAAAACTAAAAAGTAATCCATGCAAATAAATCATGTATTCTAAACTGAGAAAGACAGAATCATACTAAACTTTTAAAAGGATCATACCTCAAATTAAGAGATTCAAACTAATCAAGCAATCTTTGAATTTACTATTGTAGTCGCTGCTTCGACGTTCTTAAAAACAACAAACCCTCAGGATTTTTGGCGTTTGTATTTGGTTTGAGCTATAGATTAGAGTCTTCTATTCTCCTTCATTAGTGAATCCACCTGGTCTTCCAAAGATTTAATTCGAGACTGTAGTAAAGTCACATCCTTGCAATACCTGTCGATCCAAGATCGACATTCATTACAGTGTGGTTGTAGAAACTATGTATTGGTAGTATTAATAGCTAGAGAATCATCCATTTGACATGTAGGTTCATCACAGAGTTTGATTCCAGGAAAGTCAGGATTGTCCTTTAGACACGGTGGTAAGTTGGTGACATAATTGTAGGGTCTGTCAGGGAAAATTCCATATGAGTATGGATACTCTTCGTCCAAGAACCTTTCAATTTCCGAATCGAAATCCTCACTTACCACAATTGTGTTTTAGTCTACGCAGGGCTTGGGTTTATTTCGAGCACATCGTGAAACCCAATGAGCGGCCTTTTTACTCTTATAATTGACATCAACGTTGTCTTTAAACTTTTTCCTTGTGGATTTTTTAATAGTCTTAACACAACCCTTAGGATACGAATCTGGTTGAGTGTCGGTTAGGGTAGAATCAGGGTAGGTCGAGGGTTCCAAATTAGAGGTAGGATCATTAGGCATGAGCGAAAGAGGAGAGATGGCAGGTTTCACAAGGGTGTATGTGATGACAGGCTTGCCAACCTATCCCAACTCACTACTACCAAAACCATTTTGTAACAGAAAAGCACCCGAACAATCGTTGTTCAATTTAAACTGATGTATAATGATAATCTTGATTAAACAATAGTGGAACAAATTGGAATCAGACTTCTGCCGCTTAAACCACTTTCCCATCTTGTATAGACTTCGAAGTAGGAAATAGGGCATGTTCAAGGGGAAATCGATAAAGCTCATAAGAAATCGGAAGTGATACAAGAAAAAAAACCCAAATCTTCCCTTACAGGTAACGAACTACTTCACAATAGCTAACATATCATGCCATCTAGGTTTTAAAGCTGAGATAGGCATACCTCGGTCGCAGCTGGTAATTCTCCTTGAGGTGAACAACAATGACCAGGGAACCTCTTCAACCTTTGATTTCTTGAACGACTTTTTCCCCATAGTTTGTAAACTGGTAGCTTGGCTTATAAAATCTTCATTTACCTCAAGCTGCACGTCTCCTATTTTTTCTCTGCAACCGTCAAATGTCAATGCGAACTCTTGAGCAACCCTTAGATTGAAACCCTCAAAATTTTCAATAAACACATGCCAACCATTCCTTTCTAAGTCATCTATGGCGTTGTCAAATGATAACAATGTCTGGATGCCATTGGGATCAATCCTCACCATAGGATCCATGGCTAAAAGCAGGGAATCAACACGAAAATTGGAGGTAGGGTTTGATAGAAAAAACACAGAGCCATACTCCCGAGTTTCCTCAATGCAATGCAAAGACGGTTCGAAATGGTAGGCATGAGTGTTAATTACCAGGCGTGGGAAAGAGGTCTTGAAGCCCGAGGACATATAGATTAATAATATCATGATGTACTTAAAATGACACCTTGGCATAATGGTACACATAAGGATTAGAATAGTTTAAAACAATAGTATGCATATCCATGACTTGATCACAAATATTAATGTATCAACTAAACATTGAAGCATTAAAAAATTTATAAATCAAAACCTCATTGATATTAATCGAATACTAAATGAGTGGAGGTTTTATACTTATGTAACCAGGGCATGTTTAATACCAAGGGGTTATGAACTAGGAAAACCATCAAGTTTATAGCGAAAGAAGACAATTCGACAATAGACCATATGAACAGTTATATTTTGATAAAAAATCGAAACCAAATGTGAATTCCAGTTGTGAGTTTTCATGCTTACAGTCATGAAAACAAAAATCGAAAGGCAAGTGTCATTTTATGAGAAAGGTCATGATGAGTAACGAGAATTTAAGGACACTATGTATGCAGCTTGTAAAAATAGAGATTATATCATTGCTGCCAACAATGGCGACACACTGGTAGAAGCAGTTATCTCTGCCGAATGAACGAGTTCAGATTAAGACAATCAGAAAAAACTTTGAATCGAAAACAAATAGAAAGTTTTCCGAACATCATTATCAATTATAAAGTATTCCATTTTCAGATTACTGTTATTTTAAGGAGACGAAAACTGACAACAATCTTAACAGAAGAGAGTCACGATATTAAAGATAAAATATTCAATACTGTTGACAGAGCCGCTGCTGCCAGCGGGCGTCCATATCCTCGACAGAGATGTCATTTAACCCACTCCGATATCTATATCCTACCAATAATTTCCAGATCAGAATGAAGGACATTTAAGGTCAAAAGAATCCATATCTGAGAATTTTCATATACCTGACATTGCTTCGCTGCCAGCGGGCCTGTTCAACACCCTGACAAAGTTATCTTGGCGTCATGCATGAATTTACCCACTGCCAATAGACCTGTTCAGTATCCCATTAGGTTTACCAGCACTTCCCATAGCTCTCTGAAGGTTTATTTAGTTTTAAATATTTTTTAATAGAGCGAGGTGACGTTGAAAATCCTGGTTTTTGGACACGTCGCAGTAAATTGAAGATCTTGAAGAATTTTCTTAGTTGTCCTTCATTAAGATCTAGAAATAGTCTGTTAATAAAACCAACTTTCAAGAGCAGGGAGATGTCTCTGAGTTGTTCTCTTAAGGAACATGGACAACGTAAGAAGAATTTTTATGGATGATCGTGAGTAACTTCAGTTATAGATTGAAATCAAGAAACGTTTTTCAAACAACGAGTCATCTTTAACATGGATGCAAACTCAAAAGAATATCACAATGGATGCTTAAACAAACTTCAACAGTCATTTTAGAGGGGAAATGTTTCTATTCTCTTTGTCTCAACTAGCCCATGGTGCAAGCATGTGCATCTCAAAAAGAAAAACTGGTAAGCATAAGGGAACATTCAAAACAAAGCAGCAAAGGAAAACAAACAGCAAGCAAAAAAAAAATATTTACACAGTGTACATGGGAGTGTCATCAGGCGAAGTACCTTTTTAGAGCTTGGCAATTCACCGGAAAGGTGTCTGGATGTCCCTCTAAATTCTGTAATTGGAAGGAACTGGGACCCAATTTCTCAACAATTAAGAATGGTCCTAGCCACAAGTTTTGAAACTTTGTATGCTCTCCTTTTCCCTCATGAGGTTTGTCCCATTTTAGGACAAGGTCACCTACCTCAACATTTCTGTCAGAGGCAGAATTGGAATCAAACCATTTTTTAACAATGAGTTGATGTTGATCCAATTTTCGTTTTGCTTGAGCCCTCAATTCTTCAAATTTTAACAAAGCGTTAATTCAATTCTCGAAAGGGGGACAGTCCTCTTCTTGTACTTTCTGCGATAGCTAGAGAGAGGGAAGGAGGACATGTGGTGGGAGAATTGCCTCTCTGCCATAAATGAGAAATAAAGGTGAGTTACCCACATCAGTTTTAGGAGTTACCCTATCAACCCAGATTGCGTTTAATAATGCATTATTCCAATTTTTATGATTTTCAGAGACCGTTCTCTTGATCATTTTGATCAGATTATTATTGGTTGATTCTGCCAAATAGTTGCCTTGGTGGTAATAGTTGGCAGAATAATTTAATTTAATTCCATTTTCTAGAGAGAAATCACTCATCTGAAGAGATGAAAAATAAGAAGCATTATCAAATACCAGGCATTCAGGGATACCAAAACGAGTAATAATATTTGAATTCAAGAAAGATATCATCTGGCTGGTATTTACATCTTTCAATGGGGCAGCCTTGGACCACCTGGTGAAGTAATATATGGTTGTTATGATATAAGTATACTGTTGTGAGGATTGTAGATTGATTGGGCCTATAATATCTAGACCCCACTGCTGAAAAGGGGAGTCTAATGAAACTGGTTGCAGAGGGAAGGTTGGTTTTTGTATCCGTCCAGATGCTTTTTGACAAATTACAGACTTGTGACACAAAGCATGAGCATATTTAAAAAGGGTAGGCCAGTAATAACCTTCTCTTAATACTTTATGAGTAGTGGCATCTCCACCAAAATGCCCACCAGCTTCTCCTGTGTGCAATTCCAATAAGACCTTTTCTTCTTCATCTTTCTCAAGATAGTGCATTAGTACTCCATCAAAATTTTGACGAAACAGAATACCATTAATTAGCTGAAAAGAATCAGATTTTAATCTTAGTGCTCTTATTTTTGTGGGATCCAAGTGACAGGGAGTTGATCCATGTTCAAGACAAAATTTTATATCATCATACCAGGGACTAACAGGGTTTTGTGCACAACAACTTTTATTTTGATAGAGTTGTCCTGGGTTCAACATATCATTTTCCTCTTGATGTCCTGCAGCTGAATCAACGATTAAATTGCATAACCCTTGACCTCTTACTATTTTTGTTGGGGTGATTTCTATGTCATACTCTTGCAAGGATGTGACCCAGTTTTCCTTTTTTCGCCTAGTTCCTTCTGTACTAACAGATTTCTGACAATTGGGTAAGGGACAATGATTTTCGTCCTAGATTTCAAAAGATAAGATCAGAAGTGATTTAGTTCTTTGAAAACAACACAGCCTTGTTGATCTATTGTTGGGTAATTAAGTTCTTCCCCTTTGAAGGTTGAGCTCATAAAGGCAATTGGGACTTCGTTGTTTTCAACGTTCTTTTGAGTTAGGACAGTGGTGTATGAATAGTCAGAAGAAAACATGTAGAGGGTGAAGTCTTGCGAAAAGTCGGGGATCATTAGAGAAGGAGTTTCTAATATGGCCTTTTTTATTGAATCAAAAGTCTGGCTTTATAAAGGTCCCCATTGGTACTGTACATCCTTTTTTATTAGGTTTTGTAATAGTCTCACCATTTCTGAAAAGCTGGGGATGAATCTTCTAACAAAGTTTATTTGACCTAAGAAAGATTGCATATACTTTTTTGACGAGGGAGGGGGAAGTTTCGAAATGACTTGAGTTATTTCAGGGTCAATAATCATCCCTTCTCTTGATACAATAAATCCTAAGAGTTTACCTTGTTCTACTATGAAGATAGATTTTTTAGGATTCAAAGAAATTTCGTACTTACGACATCACTATAGAACAGATCTTAAATGAGCTAGATGATATTCTTTGTTTTTCAAGAAGATAGTAACATCATCGAGGTAAACTACAACAGATTGATTGATTAATCCTCAGAAAGTTATGTGCATCGCTCTCTGGAAAGTGGCACCGACATTTATGAGTCCAAAGGGCATCTTTCTATAAGTGTATGTGTCGCACAGAGTGCGGAAAGTGGTTTTAAGTTGGTCTGGAGGGGACATCAGGACTTGGTTATACCCTGAAAAATCATCCAACAAGGATAATCTTTCAGAACCAGATACCTGTTGAAGGATTTGTTCCATGGGAGGGACAGGGTAGTTGTCTTTATCAGACGCTCGATTAAGATTTCAGAAATCGACACATAGTCGGATTTCACCACTCTTCTTTCAGACAGGGAAAATATTAGAGACCCATTGTGTGTGCCTAACTGAGAAGATTATCTTAGCGTTCAACAATTTATTTAATTCCTTCTTGACAGTTGGTTCAAGTTTTGGGTGCATTTTCCTTAAATTTTGTTGAAAAGGTTGGGTTTGGGGTTTCATAGGAATAACGTGTTGTATGATGTTAGGATCAAAGTTTTTTAGGTCGTCGTACGTCCAAGCAAAAACATATTTGAATTCCTTAAACAATTTAATAAACGTTGTTTTTTCTTGTTCAGAACACCCCACCCCTAAATTAATGCACTGTGGGTTGTCTTTAGTTCCCAAATTTACTTTTTCATGCGTCAAAGAGGAACTATTCGTTTTGCAGTTCACTGATTTTTTGGAATTATCGTGAAGATCATAAAATTTTCCTAATCTAACTACATATTTTGGGATAGAATTTACCATGTCTAGTGAAGATTCTGGAGATCTTGGATCTGGTATTACCGTAAATTCACGAAGAGTTTCTTCATGAGTACCTTCGTCGATCACCACACCCTGGAAAGTTTCTTCCATATGCAGGAAACTTATAATTTGTTGATCATCATCGAAGACTCTCCAATTCATGATGTTGTCTGGGACGGACGGTCTGAACAACAGTTCGACGAAGAATGCATTCGGAGATAAGCCTTATGCAGGAAATTTTTTTGAAGCTACGTTAGCTAACACATCATCTTCCGAATTATTCAATCTAAGAATCAAATTTATGTTAAATGCGGCAAAATTATTCATCAAATTCCATACCTCAGTTTGGTAGCTTTTAAGGTGGAAAGATAAATAGTGGATAGAATTTTTTACCTGTCTAACCACGATTTCCAAATCACCAAAGACAGTCAAATTTTGAATGTTCATATCTAATGCTTTTCTGAGGCCTTTCAATAGTGCCTTGTATTCGGCCGTGTTGTTCATACATTCGAATTCTAACCTGCAAGCAATCAGGGTCTTGTTACCTGTTGGATCAATGATCACGCAACCTCCACCAACTCCTTCCTTCGATTTTGACCCATCAAAGTAAACATACCATATTTGATTGTTGTTGGTTGCATGTGACCACTGGGAAGAAGATGTTGGCTGCGTATATGTCAAAATTTCATAATGTTTTTCTAGGTTAGTGATAGTGGAAGTTTCAGCCATGAAATTACCGAAAAAAGTATCCATCCCCTGTATTTCGGGGGAATTGGAAAAAGGGGTGAATGGTTCATTGGGATCATTTAAATCAGTCACCATGAACTTTAGATAACGTTCACGATTTACTTTGATTCTATTGGGATTTCTATTCTCGGGTAGCCACAAGTGAGACCAATCCATCGCAAAATAGCCATGTAGATGTTCTGACCAGTCTCTGCTTAAAAACAAACCATAAACTTCTGGGATATCTGCAAAAATAATATCAATCACTTGATGAACTTGAGGGTTAGACGACAATCTTATAAGCACATTTCTCAATTCGCCTATAACTTTAACACTAGTTCGATCAAGCTGGATGATCTTCAAGGTGGATGGTTGAACTTCAGCATTAATATTTTGACAAACAGACCAAGCCATTATGTTCGATGATGCTCCTGAATCTACCATGCAATTATGCACATTCCTATTGAAAATTTCAAAAGTTAACAAAAAGGGAGGGACATTTCTGCGAGTACTAATCGTGGAATCTTGTTGCTTTTTACTCGCGGCCTCTAAAACTGATTTATCTACATTTGTTACATTATTTACAGGAAGGTCTCTTTTTTCGTGAGGATCAGAAGTAGTTTTAGCGGAGGCCTTCTGAGGAACTTTGGGGTTGTTCTGAACACCTTTGTTACTGCTTGGATTGCCATTTTTGTTGTTCTCTGCAATATTTTGCAGCATTTTTTGTAGAAGAAAAGGGAATTTCAATAATTCATAAACATAAATATTAGCCCTAAGATTTTTTAGATATTCAACCAAATCATACTCTAGACTTGGGTTTACTGAATTCTGTTTAGTCTCAATAGATTTAGACCATTTTGGAGGCAAAGTCATAATGATTTCAGAGGAAGGTTGATTTTCCATCTTGGTCCTAGTATTGTAAGGATGCACCGTTTAGAAATTAGCTTGAAAAATGCTATCCGAAAAATGTCCAAAAATGTTTGGAGAAGATTCATCTTCTTCTACTGTCTCTTGTTCAACTATTTCTTCAGGAATTTCGGGAGGCATCAAGTTATCGTGTGCTTCTAGAATCATTTGAATAGAAAATTGCAGGCTTTCTAGATTTAGGCCTTCAGTATTTGAATTAGGTTGGTTGGTCGGAAAAGGCTTCCTAAAAGCGGGTTTGTAAGGCCCTTTTCTTGAAGAAGCTTGTTCATCCATCCTTTTCAAATCTATAACTTCGTTGGACAGTTTTTGAACGACTTTCTGTCAATTTTCTAAATCTGAGCTTTCAGGTTGAGCTTTGTTTTGGGAAGCTCTAGGGAGGATTTTGATTTTCTTTTTGGACGATGTACTAGGATCTGTCTCGTTGCTAGTAATGTCTTTTAAAATGAGGATGTCTTTCTTGATCTGACTGGCCTCTTCGAAGGCTTCTAACAACGTGTCTTTCTTGGATCTCTTTACCCAAATGGATATGCTTTAATGTAAGGCTTTCATATAATATTCTCTAATAAGATTCTCGATAGGCATCGAATCCGTAGGGATTCGATTCTTTAGTGTCAAGAACCTTTGATTAAAGTCTTTGATTTTCTCTTTGGGGTTCATTCTTAAACTAGAAAGATCCATGACTAGAATTTCAGGAGACTTGTCGTCTCTGAACTTCTCAAGAAAACAAGATTCAAACTTCTCCCATGACAAAATGGTGTGGGGATATTGGGCAAAGTACTAGGTAGAGGAATTGCCCTCAAAGGTGTAGGGAAACAATCTACAGACTATGTCTTCATTCTCAACACTATGGAGTCTAATTGCTAACATAAACTTTTTGATGTGGTCTTCGGTGATTTTTATGGAGTCCGGGTCAAATTTAGGGAGCCATTTCTCCGGGTGTTTGGGTAAGGTATGTTGAGGCCCAGGTATGGCCACTACATCTTGGTCGAGCCAAGGTCTGGTAGGATTGTTCTAGTTGGCCATAGGTGTGGGTGGTGTCGAAGGATGGGATGAGGAACTACCTTTGTCAGAGGATTCTTCTCCAGAAGAAGAAGGAGATGAAGGAGGTGGTGATGGTGGTATACCAGATACTTCTGTTGCAGGAGTGAGGATTGGATCTATAGGGTTTAAAGTAAAGTCAGTGCCCCCAAGTTGTTCTCTGAGATTAGATAAGTCTAATGGTTGGTCCAAAGGTCAGTTTGGTTGTCTTAAATAGGCAAAGGCACTGTGCATTCTTATAAGATATTGGAGAACAATCTCTTGTATGTCACCACCTATAGGATTTGGAGTTACTGGTTCAACTATGATCTGTAGATCATTGTTTGATGTGGTTGTTGTTTGAGGGACGATGTTGTCATCTGAATGACTTATAGTCACTATAGGTGAGTGGGTAGGTGGTGGAGGAGTCTTACGACCATCTCGTGCCATTAATAATTTTCAGGCCCTCCTTCTAGCACCATTTGTTGATGGGCGAAATTGACCGCTCGTCAACTGAAGGAGTGAATCCGGTCCGGGGTTGTCTATTTAATCCAAGACGTTTGGATTAATCCACTTCGATGGGTTTAGCGACTCCATTGGCCGATCTAAGTCCTAATAAAATGAAAAAACAAAACTAAGAAAAATAAAATAACTTAATGAATAACACTTGCTGAAAACTATATACAGATCTAATATATATTTACAGTTTACTAAATAATGTTTATAACATAAATCTACTTCTTGTATGTATAATATGTACTAATGAATTTATTTCTAATATATGTATAGCATTTACAAAATGCAAATTTTAATCTAAATCTGCAAAAATCGAATATGGATTGATTTATTAAACAATAGCTAAGCTATCATTCGATATTTTTTTTTTTTTTTTTTTAATAATATTTATAAATGAGAAATGAAGTAACAAATTGTCTAATTGAAAAACAAATATAACAAATAGTAGAATGTGTTTAGACTGGAAGAAATTCTTGTATTAATTAAACTAATGAAATAAAACTAACAAACTAACATTTAATCGCATCTCCTATTTGTTCTGTGTATATCATCCAATCTTGTTGTTTGATGAGGCAAACCCGCAACAGATCTCACAAATGGTTCTCGTAAATGTGAAGCAATAATGATTGAATCCAAATGATAGAACATATAAGAGATATAGTAACAACAATCTTATAATTTCACAAGTGGCCACATTGAGATAAATTCTGCTGTGAAAACTTGTGTATAAATGTTCAACGAATAAAGAACATGAATCTTCTAATCTCAAGTTTGAAAAAAATAATTAATTCATGTTAAATATGGGACATAAAACATGGATATCATATCAATTTTATCATACCAATCTGCAATAAACCATGATAGATAAAGTAATCACAATCTAATTACAAATCAAAATAATCATAACTTGAATAAAAACACGATATATAGAAGCTAAAGTTGTGCAAATATTATCTCCTATTCAAGTGTGTAAATCAGAAATCAATAATTTTTGCCCCAAGAAGAGATGGTTTCAAGTTTACAAAACAACATATTTATATAGGATCTAGGAACAAAACGTTTCATGTTGATAACATCTAATCTGTTCCAAAAAATGTGGGGGATGCAACCTCCCAGATTTGATACCAAAAACTGACAGCCTAATCTATTAACTAAAAGCATAAATATGGTATGGATGGAATATCCCAACAGCTCTTCAAATCTCTTTGAAAATCATGAGTTCATGTTAACAAATAAAAATAATAAGATTTTAGATATACTTTCAGTTATCAAAACAAGTAATTCAAATTTTTCTAACTAGCTACAAAATCTCACGATTCTATAGCTAGTTATAATTATAACTAGAATCATATTTTATTCAATCAATCAAAACAAACTAAAAAGTAATCTATGTAAACAAATCATGTATGCTAAATTGAGAAAGAAAAAATCATACTACACTTTTAAAAGGATCATACCTCAAATTAAGGGATTCAAACTAATCAAGCAATCTTTGAATTTACTATTGCAGTCGTTGCTTCCACGTTCTTAGAAACAACAGACACTATGGTTTTTTGGCGTTTGTCTTTGGTTTGAGCTACGGATTGGAGTTTGCTATTCTCCTTCATTAGAAAATCCACCTGGTCTTCCAAAGATTTAATTCGAGACTGTAGTAAAGGCACATCCTTGTAATACTTGTCGATCCAAGATCGACATTCATTACAGTGCGGTTGTAGAGACTGTGTATTGGTAGTATTAACAGCTGGAGAATCATCCATTTTACATGTAGGTTCATCACAGAGTTTGATTCCAGGAAAGTTAGGATTTTCCTTTAGACACGGTGGTAAGTTGGTGACATAATCATAGGGTCTGTCAGGGCAAAGTCCATATGAGTATGGATACTCTTCGGCCAAGAACCTTTGAATTTCCGAATCAGAATCCTCACTTTCCACAATTTTGTTTTGGTCTGCGCAGGGATTGGGTTTGTTTCGAGCACATATTGAAACCCAACAAGAGGGATTTTTACTCTTATAATTGACATCAAAGTTGCCTTTAAACTTTTTCCTTGTGGATTTTTTAATATTCTTAACACAACCCTTAGGATACGAATCTGGTTGAGTGTCGGGTAGGGTAGAATCAGGGTAGGTCGAGGGTTCCAAATTAGAGACAGGATCACCAGGTGTGAGCGAAGGAGGAGAGATGGCAGGTTTCACAAGGGTTTCTGTGATGACAAGCTTGTCAACCTGTCCCAACTCACTACTACCAAAACCATTTCGTAACAGAAAAGAATCCCAACAATCGTTGTTCAATTTCAACTGATGTATAATGATAATCTTGATTAAACAATGGTGGAACAAACTGGAATCAGACTTCTGCCTCTTAAACCAATTTCCCATATTGTATAGACTTCGAAGGAGGAAATATGGCATGTTCAAGGGGAAATCGATAAAGCTCATAACCAATCGTTAGTGATACAAGAAAACCAACCCAAATCTTCCCTCACAGGTAACGAACTGTTTCACAATAGCTAACAGATCATGCCATCTAGGTTTTAAAGTTGAGACAGGCATACCTCGGTCGCAACTGGTAATTCTCCTTGTGGTGAACAACAATGACCAGGGAACCTCTTCAACCTTTCAGTTCTTGAACCACTTTTTCCCCACAACTAGTAAACTGGTAGCTTGGCTTATAAAATATTCATTTACCTCAAGCTGCACGTCTCCTATTTTTTCTCTGCAATCGTCGAATGTCAACGCAAACTCTTGAGAAACCCTTCGATTGAAACCCTCAAACTTTTCAATAAACACACGCCAATCGTTCCTTTCTAAGTCATCTCTGGCATTGTCAAATGATAACAATGTTTGTATGCCATTGTGCTCAATCCTCACCATAGGATCCATGGCTAACAACAGGGAATCAACATGAAAATCAGAGGTAGGGTTTGATAGAAAAAACACAGAGCCATACTTCTGAGTTTCCTCAATGCAATGCAAAGACAGTTCGAAATGGTAGGCAGGAGTGTTAATTACCGGGCGTGGGAAAGAGGTCGTGAATCCCGAGGCCATATAGATTAATAATATCATGCTATACTTAAAATTACACCTTGGCATAATGGTACACATAAGGATCAGAACAGTTGAAAACAATAGTATGCATATCCACGACTTTATCACAAAGATTAATGTATCAAATAAACATTGAACCATTAAAATTTTTATAAATCAAAACCTCGTTGATATTAATCTAATACTAAATGAGTGGAGGCTTTATACTTATGTAACCAAGTCACGTTTAAGACCAAGGGGTTATAAAATAGGAAAACCATCAAGTTCATAGCGAAAGACAACAATTCGACAATAGACCATATGAACAGTTATCTTTTGATCAAAAAACAAAACGAAATATGAATTCCAGTTGTGAGTTTTCATGCTTACATTCATGAAAACAAAAATCGAAAGGCAAGTGTCATTTTATGAGAAAGGTCATGACGAGTAACGAGAATTTAAAGACCTTGTGTAGGCAACTTGTAAAAATAGAGATTATATCATTGATGCCAACACAACCGATGCTCGATATTAATCAACGTCAACATAATTGAGGATTTACAACACGGTTTGATACTTATATTGGTCTATTCGATGCCCGATGTTTATCGACATCGGTATATTATAGTAGTGACCTTCGGGTGTCAGATAAATTTTCTTCAAGTAGTGATTTCAAAGACATTTCTATGAAAAGCATTAAGTATTTTATGTTCTTTTCTACTCTTGTGGAAAATCTGAGATTTTTTTATGATTTTTTGGTTTTGTAAAGGAAATTCATACCGTAAGAACAATGAATAGACTAGGAATAAAGTGGTAAATATGAAACTTACATAAAACAAAAAAGGAGTGAGTGCAAACAAATAAAAGAAAAATTGTTAGCCAAAAATTAAAATTTTTAATGGTGTGTTGAGTGCTCAACAAATGGCAATTCACTAGGAGAAACCAAAATATATTCTTATCCTTAATGATACTTGATATACTCTTTAGGATTTTTCCATCATCTTGAGAGAATGACCAATGGATTACTCAAAAGTATGAATACAGATAACCCATGGGACATCCTTGTTAACCAATCATGGGGATTCGTCTGATTCCATTCATCTTTCCATAAAACCAATGACTGATACCTTCCCTAAGTGTCGATTTGGAACTCATGACTACCTAGGAGATATGGTGTTGTTACTTTTTCCAAGTTAAGAACCTCACCATAGTATTTATCCACTTCCTTCAAGTGTCCATAGCCCCGACAGAGTCACCCCGATATCACAGAGCTTTTTGTGCTGCCAGCAAGCATCCATATCCTCGTCGAAGATATCTGCATACCTTCCCATATTACACATTCCATCTTATTATTTTTCATTTTTTGTTCATTATATACATGCCATGAATGAACTAGGGAGGAGGATATTTGTTTCTTTGTGGAGGATCAAAACCTTATATTCTTCTTCCTTTCCTTTCTTGAACAGTATGAGAACTAACTCTACTATGTATCAGGTATTAGACATACTTTCCTCTATTACATTTCCTTCGGTATTCTCAGACCATGAGGTATGCAACTTGTTTATTCCCTGAGCAATATACATACATAAATGTGAATCATTCATGCATTGAAGCATCTGGACTATATAACCTTCTCCTAATTGGTATGATTTTTTTTTTTGTCTTCCAATTTGAGTATGGATGGTATGTTGTGATAAATTTCATATTTGTACCAAATAATTTAAACAATCCTCTCTATAAATTGGACATAAAATCTGTATCCCTATCAGAGACAATTTCCTTAGGTATTCCATGCAACCTGACAATTTCCCTCCTATAAATTTATGCAATATTAGTTGTTTTATGAGTCATTTTTATAGGAACAAAATCAATAGCCTTTTTTAATTTATAAACCACTACCATTATTGAATAATGTTTCCTTGTTTTCCTCGGAAACTTCATGATAAAATCGATGGTTACCACTTCCCAGTTATTCTTTTGAATTGAGAATGGTTGTAGAAAACCCATTGGGTGTCTATGCTCATCCTTCACTCTTTGAAATTCCATACATATGGAAATGTAATTAGAAACATCTTTGTTTATCCCAAGCCAAAAGAATTGGCTTCCTAATGCTCCAATTGTTTTCTGGTAAGCCATATGTCTGTCATATGGAACATTATGCATTTCTTTAATACCAAATTCCTAAGTTATCTCGAACTAGGAACATAAATTCTATTATTATCTATAATAAATCCATCCTCTTTAATATCACACCCTTTGAATATATGTTGTACATTCTCTTGTTGTAAAATATCTTTTACCTATAGGTAATGTTTGTCTATAACAAAAACATATTTTTTCTTTAAATGTGATTGATGCCTACTAATGGTTGTGTCATGCATGCAATGTAATCCTCTACTATGTACATCTTCCAGTCAGATGAAGAAAGGGTCATAATGTACAACATATATTCAAAGGGTATGAATGGGTACACAATAATTAAAATAATTACAAATTTGGTTGGAGGAATTGATGAAGAAAGGGTCAACTTCATGCATGATATGAGAAAGGTTCATAATTACTAAGTATCATGCATGAGATGTACTCTTATACTAATTAGAAAGGTCAAAGTCATATTCACATAAAAATTTAGTCCTATCATGCATGACTTTGAACCTTTTCTTCATCAATTCATCCAACTACATTTGTAATTATTTTTATTCTCGTATACTCATTCTATAAGGTGTCTTTGATATTAGGGTAGCTCCTAGTCTAAATCAATAAATAATTTTTGTCCCTCTTTTGTGGTAATTCTAGTATTTATTGGAACACATCTTCAAACTCATGCAATACTAAGAAATCTTCAATGATTTTCCCTTTTGTATTTTCTATCTCTTCTACATGAGCTTCATAGAATTGACAACCCTTCGTAAAACATTTGTTCATGTGTAAGGATGAAATATCCCTTATAGAAATGGGTCTTCAAATTCCTTTAACAATTTTTTTTTTCATTCTTCATCATGACATGTAAATGTCTTGTTATGACAATCTAGGACAACATGATTCTTTCCAATCCAATCCATGCCAATTAGGATATCATAAGATCCTAATGGAACGATATTCATATTAACATTATTACTCACTCCATTCATATTTATTGGAAAACCTCTAACAATCTCACTCATCCTTCTTTTGGTTCTAGTGGCTAGTTGAACCAAACTTTATTTTTAAAGATTACTTGTCTCCAAACATAATATTTCCACTGTTTTAGGATCAATGTAACAATGTCTTTCTCCTAAATCAATTAAAAAAAATGAGATGATTAATTATCTTACCTTCCACTTCGATGATATTGGATAGGTATTATGCTTTTCAATCTTCTAAGGCTGCATATATTCCTGGAATAATCTTGCCCATGTATTATACTATAGAGGCTTCTTGGATGTTGTGGATAGTCTTCATGTTATCTCTTCTATGAGGGAAATATTTATACATATGTTCTTATTTTCATCCCCAACATTGGATTTGTGATATTCCCCCTTTTCCCCAAGATTCTTCTTTCATTGATTCATCCTTAGTAGTTTGATCTTGTTCATTCTTATTAAGGTTGTTTCTGTTGAAAGGGGGTTTCAATCCCTTCCTTCTCTAATCATATTTTTCCTTCTTCTTATCCTTCCAAGACTTCTACAAATATTCTCTTCCCTTGCCTTGCCCATACAGGTACATATCCTTTCTAATGGTATATTTCAAAGTTATGGGATCATAATATCTCTTTATAATATGATGGAAGTTCACTCAAAAACCTTTCTATCGTCGCATTATCATCCTTGATAAACCCCGCATACTTTGGAAATGCCATTTTTTTTTTTCATATTCTACCATGGTCATGCTTCCCAACCTAATTTCAAAGAACTCTTGCATTTTATTGTCATAGAATTTCTCTGAAAGGTACTCCTTATGAAAATATATCTTCAATTGACTCCATATAATTTTACTCTCATCAATTTTCTCCACTTGCTTCAATTGTTCCCATGACATAGCTCCTTTTGCATGAAAATCATATGAGGGAATTTTGTCTTCTAGATTGGAGGTGTAGTTGTGAAACTAAAATTAATTCTTGATTCCCATCAACCAAGATTCAACATCATATTCCTTTACTCTTTCAACATTAAAGGATGATGGCTTAAACTTCCTCATCTCTCCTTGCAAACTATTAAATTCATGTCTTCTTATTTGGTTCCTAATAGGAGACACTTTGGGACTGCTTATGGAGTCTTCATATGAATAAAATTTCCTTGTTGTCTGTGAGTTATTCTATCACTTCTTGAATGGGTACCTCTTTTTTAGTTATCTATTCTTTCATGATGTCTACCTTATTATTTTTGTCTTGAGTATGATCCATTATTTTCTTTCCTATGCAATTGATTTAGGATTTGGATCATTTGAGATTTTTTTTTATTATGTTCTCTCATCATCTTATCATAGTCTTCTTTATGTTAGATATAATGCTATGGTGTTGGCATTGATGTCAAATAAGTACAATATGATCAATGTTGGACATGGTATTCTGGTGTTGGCATTGATGTCAAGATCGAGATGGAACCAGAGGCTGGGAGAAATTAAATCCCAACCGTTAGATTGGGATAAATAATCCGCAACCATAGATCAAGACCAATACGACTTTGGAAATTCTCCACTTAGGTGAACATTGGAGATAAGGAAGGATCACGAAGTCATGAAATACCATAAGTCGTTAGATCAAGGAGGGTCTTCAAATTCTCAACCATCTGATCGTGTTTAGTGGAAGGATACGATATGTGTGGCCAAAAGGCATGAAGTCCTGGAGTAAACAAAAGAAGTTTGATGATGCAGCAGCATCGCTCCACCTCAGCAAAAGCACCAACACGCAAACACATAGGTGCGTAATGGAGAGGCATTGACCCTCCCATTTTTTAAATTCAAAATCTGATCCCATGGGGATTTTCATTGTAAGGCCATACGATCGAAGCCATACCTTTGTATAGGTAGTGGATAGGGTTTCCTTAAATGGTTTCTTGTAGTAGGCCTAGATCATAGTCAGGTATGGAAATTCATTTATGGAATGTAGCCATAGGACTATGGTGTCGTAATTGAGACAGTGATAACACTAAGGTGATAGAGAGGATAAGATTGTAGATCCCCTTCTTTGTAATTAGAGGAGATTTGGGAAAGATATATTGGGTAGAGAGGTCTTAGAAGAAGAAATCATAGTAGAGTTAGATTAAGAGAGCTTGAGAGAACTAGGACTCTGTTGCAGTCCATCTTTTATAAACATCTATATAGACACAAAAAGTTAATAGAAAATAAGTTTTTCCTTCACATAGTCTGTTTATGTATTTGTGTTCATTATTATGCTTGTATATGTCATTCATGTTTGAATGTGTGAACTGATGAAGAATTGAATGATTTTTAATTGTTTCACTTCTTTGAGTTACCAAGTGCAAGGAGTGCACACAGTCCACAAGGAGTGCATTGACAGAGGTGAGTTAACCTCAGGAAAGCTCAAGAGAGATACCGTTGAACCTTCACCAATAGAAGTGCAAGGAATGCATTGAATAAATATTTGTTGAGTTCAGGAAGAAACAAATTTATCGAATAATCTATAAGGAGAAGCTCTGCAAGGGGTGCATCCAGCAAGGGGAATGCCAGGAGGGCAAGAAGAATTTCTTTTCAAGAAATCCTTTAGATCCGAGTTTGACGAAATCCTAGAAACGCAAGGAGTGCATGGGAGATTGAAATGTTCAAGGAGATCAAGATTAGAAGGAATAACACAAGGAGTTCATGGGAAGTGGACGTATTCTAAGTCCTAAATATCAGAAGAGACAACATGTTCAAGATCATAAGAGAGACCCTAGATAGTCGGGTTCGTAGGAGAAAGTTCAAAGGCCGAGATGTTTGAACACTTTCAAAATCTTCCAAATCGGTAGAAGGCGGAAGATCAGGAGGAGGAGCGATAGAAACTGTTATCTTTTTTATGGGAAAGGATCATAGAACATTATGTCAACATCCAGTTAGATAAGGAAGCACATAGGAGGAAACATATCTCAAGTATTAGATCTGAGCGCAGAGGATCAATTGTTGTCTAATTACAAGAAGGTGCACAATATTTAGCATTGTGTATACGCAGGAGAATGGACTCACAAAAGTCCCAAAGTGAACAAGGAACGTCCATCATCTAGAAGGACACATGGCAAAAATCCATCCATTTTGGGTGAAGATGTTCTGGGAGGAACGAGCGCACAGAAGGTTGAAACACCCAAACCCCGAATAGTCGTAGAGCTAAGGGTCGTCGATTTGCGAGGAGACAGTTGTAAACAGATATAAGTCTCTAGGTGAAAGTACTCTGAGAGAAATGAGTGCATAGGAGTTTGAGACTCCTGAAGCCTGAAGAATTGAAGTTTCGAGGGTCGTCGATCTATAGAGGGCACACTTGTCACCAGCTCATGGACTTCAGAGGATTGCACTCCGAGGTTTTTATGGAAAGAAGTTTCGGAAAGTTCCAAAGTGCCAAACGTCGAAATGATTAAGGGCCATTGATCCCAAAGGAAGAACACGGGTCATTGATCTTTGAAGGAACACATGGAGGATGAAGATTAATTCTGTTAGACAACCATTGAATAGTCGTTGGCTCAAGAGAGGACATGTGTCAGAAGATCCATCACTCTAAAAAATTTCTCTTCAGAGATTTGCGGTTGTTGAAATTTGAGGACGTCGAAGGCTAGGAATATGAAATGAAGAGAGTCATCGATGTGAAGGTGGACACGTGGAACTAGATCTAGGACTCTGGAGGAAAGTGGAGGAAAGACAAGTCCGACGACAAGGAGAAGATCTCAGTCGTTGATCGAGGAAGGAGCCGTAGGACCATTGATCTATTTGAGGAGGAGAAAATACCGAGGAGGGAGCAGAGTTGTTGATTAGAAGGACACGTGGTGAGAGACTGAGTCATTTCAGAGAAATATATCTGGAAGAAAGGGAGCTTTGAAAATTGAAAGTCCCAAAGGCCTGATTTTTGGAGGAGATCCTGGACAAACATTTAAAGGGACAAGTGGTGAAATATCTTCTATTCCATAATATTTCCATACATAGGTAGCGAGGTTTAAAATTTCAAAGCCCCAAAGTCTACAATCGCCAATAGATCTCGTTCGTTGATTTGGAGAGGGTAGATCTGAACCGTCAATCCAGAGGTACTGTCAATATCGGGAGATCGACTGTCTCAAAACATTTCAGGGGATTGAAGGTGCATGAGATTTAATATGGAATATCTATGTCATGAGAGAGCGTATCCCGAGGACTTGAGTGCAAGGAGGAGGGATAATGGAAAGGGGCTAGTGCTTGAGAAATGAAGAGCGACTAGAGTGCACAGATAGAGGGTGAAACTATCATAGGACGCGTGCCTAAAGAGGAAAAAGGGGCCTGTGTATAGATGAATTGGGTTCAAAAGGGATCCCAAAGAGTCGATCCGACTTAGAAATGAGAAGATCCAGTGATCGGGAGGTCGCAGAACCCCAGGAGGGTAGGGGGCTGCATCAAGTGGTATCAAAGCTCGAAATTGATTTATGAAGTAAAAAGAGATGACCTGGTAACATTAGATGGTATGATAAGTTTGAATTTTCCTGTAGACAACAGGTGGAAGGAAGGAAGAGTGTTGATGCTCTGTGAGGAGGTTGTTTCACATGCACAACAACAAAAATTTAAACAACCAGGTGAGTTGTAATCGAAGATGGAGATTCTCTCCGATGTACAGTGATTGGTAGGCTTGCTAGGAGGGTAGGTGAAGGTGGAAATGGATACTAAAGGCCATGGACATGGTCGAAGGGAAGGTTGCAAGAAGAAATGCAATCCACAGATGGATTTTGAGCTTAATGAGATAAAAGAAAGGATGGAATACCTATCATTGAAGATGCGATAGGAGGCAAAGGTACACTGGAGGTACGAATGTCCTCTGGACAAGAAGGAAAAATGGCATGTTCAAAATTTTTTGGATAGAAAACAACAACAAGAGTTGAAAAGGTGGTTGAGGCATTCTAAAAACCTCACTAACACAGAGGAATAAGTGGTTTACGTCCGTGAGCCGAAAATTGGGAGACACCCAAGTGATGAGGAGGAGGTGAGATCAGATGAAGATCTCATAAACTACTAGGTGGGAATAAATGGACTTTCAAGTTTATAGGTGGGCAATAGAAAGAGATCAGTGGAAGGTATTGCATCCTGCAAGAGTAGCAGTGTTGAAATTTCAAATTTCCATGTGGGAAATGAGATGGGATCGATTGATCTCATAGACTGCCAGGTGGGCAGAATAGAAGTTCCAAATTGCTAGGTGGGAAGGGGGAAATAAATGAGACTGTCTGAAAGTCTCAAGAGCTCAAAAGTGAGTTCATGTCAGAAAGGAGTGTTGATAGGTGAAGATTCATGTGGATTCATACCATGTGAATGAAGATGATGAGAAGTTAAACACTCTCACCATCCAATATGAAGATCAGAGGTGCATTCTTATTATTGGGGGAATCAAAGAATTCCAACCAAATAGCCAAGTGAAGGCCAGTACATATGATGAAAGTGTAGCAGTAGAGGAACGACAACCAACAATGATTATCATGATGAAGGAGCAGGTATCAGAATCTTCCCAAGGAGAAGAATAAGAGGAGCACATAGTTGAGATTCTCAATCAATGGGAGATATAATTAAGGATGTTGGGGGATTGGTTGGACAATACATAACCAGCAGATGGCTGCCAAAAGACAGTCATGCAAATTTTAGGAGAAGAACATTCGACAAAATTGCTCAAAATTTTCAGCCAAGAAGTTGAACAAGAGATGACTGTATAATTGAAGCTCGCAAAAGAGGAGGAAGGAGACACCATGGATGTTGTTGATTTGTATGAGGAATTAGAATCCCTAGAAAGAAGGGTAATGGTGAAAAGATTTCACATCCAACATACTAAGTTGGAGATAGATGGAGAGGCATACCAGCCAGAAGAGAAATTAAATAAAGCTGGAGATATGCCAGCAGGAGAAGCAAAGTTGTCAGAAGGAGGAACTGAGCAACAAATCAGCAATGTGACTACAAAACTAAAATTTGCAGCAGGGTGGAAAGCTAAAGAGATAAGAGATGGGGAAAGTAGCAAGGGGGATCAATTCGATCCACACATTGATAAGGAGGAACTACAACCGAGAAGACTGCATAAGAAGAGCCAGCCACGGGAGAAGCTAGACAGGGTGATAGAGGAGATCAAAAAACTAATGTTGAGATCAGCTGAAGCAGTCAACAAAGGGGAGATGAACAAGGGAGAACCTTCAACAGAAGAAGGGAAGAAAAAGAAGAAGAAGTAGTAGCAACAACATAGATGGAGAGGAGAAAGAGGATAGCTCCAAGGAAAAGTTTGTGATCCAGGAGGGTTTCAACACTGGAGGAGAGGAGATCATGTTTTTCCTAGCAGTGGAGTATGATGTAGGAGAATCTCTCCACAAAAAAAGCGCCAACAAGCCAAAACATAGGTGCATAATGGATAAAGGGTGAAGCATTGACCCTCCCATTTTTTAAATTCAAAATCTTATCCCATGGGGATTTGCGTTGTAAGGAGGTAAGAACCAAGCCATACCTTTGTACAGGTAGTGGATATGATTGTATTAAATGGTTTCTTGTAGCAGGCCTAGATCGTAGTCAGGTTTGGACATTCATTTATGGATAACTAAGATAGTGATAGAACTAAGGAGATAGAGAGGATAAGCTCGTAGAGCCCTATCTTTGTAATTAGAGGAGATTTGGGAGAGCTTGAGAGAACTGGGACTCTGTTGCAGTCCAATTTTTGTAAACATCTATATAGACACACAGAGATAATATAAAAACAGTTTTTCCTGCACATAGTGTGTTTATGTATTTGTGTTCATTATTATGCTTGTATATGTCATTCATGTTTGAATGTCTGAAGAAATGAAGAATTGAATGAGTTTCAATTGTTTCTCATCTTTGAGTTACCAAGTGCAAGGAGTACATACAGTCTACAAGGAGTGTGTTGACAGATGTGAGTTAACCTCAGGAAAGCTCAGGAGAGATACCATTGAACCTTCACCAGCAGAAGTGCAAGGAACACACTAAATAAATTTGTGTTGAGGTCAAGATCAAACATAGTTATTGAATAGTCTGTAAGGAGAAGCTCTGAAAGGTGTGCATCGAGCAAGGGGAATGCTGGAAGGGAGAGAAGAATTTATTTTTAAGAAATCCTTCGGATATGAGTTTGACGAAATACCAAAAATGCGAGTGCATGGGAGATCGAATTCTTCGAGGAGATCAAGATTAGAAGGAATAACACAATGAGTGCATGGGAAGTGGATTTATTCTAAGTCCTAAATAAAAGAAGATACAACACAGTCAAAGGGTAAGTGAGACCCTAGATAGTCAGGTTCGCAAGCAAAATTTCAAAGGCTGAGAGCTTTGAACACTTCCAAAATATTCCACTTCAGGAGAAGGTGGAAGCTCATGAGGAGGAGCGACAACAACCACTATATTGGTTGGAGGAAAGGAGCATGGATAGTTATATCAATGTCTAGTGATGTAAGGAAGTGCAGTGGAGGAGACAAATCTCAAGCATTGGATCTGAGCACAGAGGATCATCCGTCATCTGATCACGAGAAGGTGCACAATATTTAGCGTTGTGTATACGCAGGAGAGCGGACTCACAAAAGTCCCAAAGTGAACAGGGACCGTCCATAATATGGAAGGATGCATGGTGAAAATCCATCCATTTCAGGTGAAGACATTATGGGAGGAACGAGCACATAGAGGGTTGAAATAGTCGAACTTCGAATAGCCAAAGAGCTAAGGGTCGTCGATCTACGCAGAGACAGTTGTCAACAGATCTAAGTCTCCAGGTGAAAGTACTCCAAGAGAAGTGAGTGCATAGGAGTTTGAGACTCTCGAATATCGAAGCACCAAAGAGTTGAGAGTTGTCTATCTATAGAGGGGACACTTGTCACCAGATATTGGACTTCGAAGGATTTCACTCTGGGGTTTTTATGGAAAGAAGTTTTGGAAAGTTTTGAAGCACTGAAGGCCGAAATGATTAAGGGTTGTTGATCCCAAAGGAAGAACGTGGGTAGTTGATCTTCGAAGGGACACGTGGAGGATGGATATTCACTCCGTTAGACAACCATTGAACAATTGTTGGATCAAGAGAGGACATTTGTCAGAACATCCAACACTCCAGAAGATTTATTTTTGGATATTTGGGCTTGTTGAAATTTGAGGACACCGAAGGCCGAAAATATGAAATGATGAGAGCCGTTAATTTTAAAGTGGACATGCAGCACCATATCTAGGACTCCGAAGGAAAGAAGAGGAAGGACAGCTCCGAAAACCCTCAGAAGATATTGGTCATTGATCAAGGAAGGAGTCGTAGGAACGTTGATCTGGTTGAGGAGGCCAAACTCTTGAGGTGGGAGCAGAGTGATTGATTAGAAGGACGTGTGGCAAGAGATCGAGTCATTTCAGAGAAATCTCTCTGGAAAAAAGGAAGGTTTGCAAATTGAAAGTCTTGAAGGTCGGATTCACGCAGGAGATCCTGGCTACATATTGAAAGGGACAAGTAGTGAAATATATTATATTTGGGTACGGGTATGAGAAATGAAGAGTACCCAGAGCGCGTAGATAGAGGGTACGGGTATCATAGGACCTGCACGTAAATAGGAAAAAGGGGCATGTGTATAGATGACTTGGGTTCAAAAGGGAGCCCGAAGAGTCGATCTGACTCAAAAATGAGAAGATCCACTGACCGGGAGGTTGTAGAACCCCAAGAGGGTAGGGGGGGATACATCATTTGATCAAGACAAGGGAAGATCCATGGTGGTATATCTATTCGATGCTTCAATAATAAATGGATTTAGAAAAGATCCATAATATTTCACAGTCCTGAAATAACCAAAATCCTTCTAGTCTTCCAATCAAGAATGAGCTTTGGATAACAAGGATTCCCAAGACCAATCGATCATGCAAGGGAAGGAATATTCAGCCCGATGTCGATGACTATGGGATTACAAAGAGTCCCAAACAAATAAAACTCCTGAAGGCATGAAGTAATGAAGCCACAAAGTGTAAATCCATGATACAAGAGGGAGACATGTGGTAGAAGACAAATATGACACATGGCCCAATCGGCTAGAGACAAGTGTCAAGGTCTAGTTGGCACATTAGGTATACGAAAGTCACGAATCAAGGTGACATGTGGCAGCCACTCATCCAGTTCCACGTCAAGAGTGACATAAATAATCCACACCACTCAGTGATTACATCCTCCGGGAATGTTCAACTTCTCCTACTAGAAAAAATTCCTAAAACACCCAAGGGAGAAGTCACGAAATAATGTTGGTTGTTGATCTAAGATCCTGCAGGTTATCTCATGACCATTAGATAAAACTTAGTGGAAATATAGATTAATCGTAATATGTTAAGTTAAAACAAGTGATAATAATCGTGTTATGACTTATTCAATAGGTAAACTTCCGAAGGAATTGAACTACTTCAGGTTTCTAGTAACCCGGATTCCCAGATTCTTGAAGCCTCAAAGTAAGATCTTACTCTCCATCGAGAAGGAATATCCATGGATGAGATCCAAAAATCTCATAATGTGAAGGCCATTAACAAAAAACCTTGTTGATTTTGCACAAACCATCCACTCAACCACATATTAAGTGAGAACCATCCGATCTACTAGTGAATAGAGTATATGTATTGTTAGCTCTCTTTTTGTCTCAAGCTTTCTCTAGCCCAAATCTGCCAGGAATCAAATTTATTTGAAATTGAAACCAGAACAAGTATATAAATCTCTCTATATCTGATGGTTTTTTTTCTTATTCTTATAGCTTCAGTGGAGAATCCTCTAAATTAGTTGAAAGTATTTGACAAGGTTATGTGAACATGGTAAAAAAAGGAGTTCATCACAAATTTTAAGAGAACAACTTCAAAGGAAGGCTTACTGCAGGAAAAAAAAGGAAACAAAGTAAATAGAGCAAGAAGGGCTCAAAATTTGTGTTTATATCTGAGATTTATGAGCCAAGGATAATGACAACTCGTTCCCACACCAAGAAGCTAAAATTGTATCCCAGGGAAACATTCAGATTTGACAGTTTGATTTTCGCTGAAAACCTAAATTTGGAATGCAATCAATGAAAGTTGAAGGAAAGTTTTTTGGAGATTAGGTACTTAAGTGTTTGTTTCATATAAGAATGGTTTTGGCTTTGACCTAGGCGAGAAAAAGGTTTTAGGTATACAAATTGGTAAAAAAATAGCACTGTAAGAGGTTTCGGTAGCGCCTTCGTTTTCAAGTAAATGACATAGTTTTGGGTTTTTGTGATAGATGATAATGAAAAATGATAATGACACCATTATAGACCCTAAAATACACATTAGAAACCATTTTTTATATTCAACAAAGATTTTTGGAGCAATCTTGTATGGAAAAGGAGAAAACAAAAAACAGGGGATTTTCTGGAAATGACTGTTTGTTAAGAACCAAAGACTGAATACAAAAACACCACAACAGATATACAAGAACAATGTGCAAAATCTTCTTTATTACCATCAAACCCTTGAGGTAGGGTAACACCATACAATGGATCCTATTATGGAAGGGATCCTCTCCTGTTCACTTGCCTCTTCGAG